>BQNB010174745.1:0-13230 GCA_026074375.1 Tanacetum coccineum
TCTCGGTATTCCAAATCCTTTACCTTGTAACTTAGATAATCGTTCATAATAAGCGTGTCAATTTGCTGACAGTAACTCTCTCCACTTCAAATTAGCATTCTTCACTTGTTGCAAATGATATTCGATAGTCCCATGCTTATTCCTTTTCTCAAAATTCTCAATAAGCGGGTTAGGATGCGACCCTTGCGTAGCTTTCTGCAAAAGTAACAAATATAAGCATAAACAATCAGAAATGAACTAATAACACCCAACGCATATGCCCCTATCTAGCTAGTATCGAATGGGAAAAAGGAACCAGACCAGAGAACCTCCAGCCGCCTAGCACAACCCTTTAGCCAGTCGGCTGGCGTCTCGTCGTTCTCCCAGCCGTGCGGCTGAGCATCCCAGCCGGTCCGCTGGCCCATGCCTGCCGCACTAGTTGGTTTGTTGGTCATTTCTGGGTGTTTTCCGCACTTCCTAGTCACTTCTAAGCCTTCCTAATGCACTATGGGTGCTCCTAAACGTCCCAAAATCATTCTCAAATGCAACTACCTCCTAGAATTCATTTTGCCAAACTCGCAATATTTTGCCTAAACTTCAAACTTACCAAAAGCAAATGGGTGATCCATACAATCAATCTAGCATCACATAGACACTCAAAATCAATCATATATCACTGTAAATTCCTTACCCTTTCATCAAATTGACCAAACATTCAACCTCAAAATTTTCGGATTTTAAAATCATCACCATTCAATCCATACTAAACCAATCAATCAAATTCTTTTTACAATCTTATCTACTAGCATATACCCACTTAATCCTAGAACGAATTCGTCTAATTTGAAACGGATCGAAATCCCCTAATTTTTGACCTAAAATGATGAACACGAATTAAACACTCAATTGATTTGAATTAATGTAATTGCTTAGCCTTTTTGAAGCCATGGATGATCCTTAAACACGATCCTTACTTGCAATTGGATCAACTACACGAATTTGATGATTCCAAGAGATTAGTGTGTGTTGTGTGTGTATTCTTTTGAAAATTTTGAATTTTTGGGTTTTATACCATTATCTAGCCGGGTGGCTTCTTTTCTAGCCGCATAGGCTGGAAATTAACACCTTGGTGCCACTTATATTTTCATCCCGACTTGTTAGTCAACATTCGTGATTATTTTCGAGTGAAAACCATACAAGGTTGAGTATTCGTCACCAAATGTTCGTGAAAAATCACACACTTCACAACATACTTCTTGGCAAAATCAAAATAAAACTAAAAGTAATGAGCAAAATATAATAAACCTCAAACTTTAATTAATCAAAAGATGACTATAACCATAACCTAATCATCAAAAGATGTCTTAAAATGATAACCAAACATAACCGAGATAACCAAAATGATAAATTGTTTTTAAGAGAGGATGCAAAATGTAAAACGAGACAAACATCCTTGGCACAAGAGTGGTGCCTTATTCTTCAAACTTCATTCTTCATGCTTCAAGCTTTACTTTGTGGTTGGGTTGGTGAGCTTCTTAATCAAGAAATTGATCAAACTTGAGAATGTCTTCCGAAATGAATTTTCCGGAAAGCTTCCTATTGGTTTTTTTAGTCTTGAACACCCTAGTGAACTTTCGCCCACTTGGAGTAGTCACTTCAAATTTTGCATGCCAAGCTCCATCGCCTTCAATTTTCTTGTAAGTTCCATATCCTTCATTCCCCTAATTCGTGTTCTTTAATTGGACCGAAAGTGAACCTAGAAAATCAATGAGTTTCTTAAAAACGATAATATATTTGAAGGGATTAAAGTAAGTTTCCATAGCCAAAGATCTCTCCATATCATCCTCAATGTCTAAAAATGATGGTACAACAGGTCCATATTTTGGATTGCCATCTTCATCTCTACCCACTTCAAAGCAACTCAACCAATCATCTTCTTCTTCTTGTGCAAAGTTGTCCAAGTAAGCCTTGGTTCTTGGCTTAGGAAAGTAGGTATGATGAATGACTCCATCATCAATGCATAAAGTACCGCGCCCCATGTCTATAACCGCTCCACAAGTTCTCAAAAACAGGCGCCCCAACAACAAAGGAAGTTCCTTGTCCACCGGTATGTCTAAAATTAAAAAGTCAACCAAGTAAGCTTGGTACCCGATTTGGATCCTCACATTCTTGACTTCTCCCATAGCTTTAGCTTGTGTGTTGTCCGCCATGGTAAGATTAGAGTTATAAGGCTTAGGATCTCCTAGACCAAGGCTCATGAAAAGGCAATAGGGAAACACACTCACACTTGCCCCTGTATCCACAAGAGCATTCATCTCGATCGTTCCATTCACCTTCACCGGAAGCATAAAATTGCCCGGGTCACACATTTTCTTGGGTAACCCATGCTCCACAATTCTTATCTTTACTTACTCACCATAATCATCACTATTCAACCTAGATCTTCCCATCAACACTTCATCAAGCTTCTTTTGATAGGTCATATAGCTCTCTAAAACTTCCAAAATCGGCTTGAGTTTTTCCAATTCCTTGTACTTACGATCCAACACTTCTTTCACTTTCTCTTTTTGTTTTTGGGTTAGTAGGTGATAAATGGGTGATGGTGGTGCAATGGTGGAGATTGTAGGGATTTCTTCAATTTTGATTTGTGGTGGAGGGGTAAGTTTATTAACTTTGTGGTTTTTATTGCGGCTAGACTTGCTCATCTTGACTAGGTTACTGTTAGAACTACCTACCTCTTCTAAATTCTAGCCCAACGCATCCAACATAACATCAATTTCCTTCATCTCCTCAAACATGGTGAGATCAATACGCATCTCGCCAATTCCAAAGTCAAACCTACTCTTGGATGTTACTAAGAAATCTCTACCAAACAATACCGAAGGCTCACATTCGTTTGCATACCCGATCACTACAAAATCAACCAAAAATGTGAAACCATGAATTTCCACACGAACCTCTTTAACCAACTTTCTTCCATATTTTCCATAATCTATTCAAACAAAACCCAATTGGTCAAACCTTTCTTCTGTCATGTAATTGAATGAATCCGTCGTATCAAGCTCGACATCCCACGCACCTTGGCCGTCCACATCACAAGGGAAGGAAAACCTTGTAAATGGCCTGTTGTATGCACGAGGAGGTGCCTTCTTAAACACAACAACCCTATGACTTCCCTCGTTGATAATAACACTCTTGTGATCCAATGATTCAAATAATTCCAACTCTTCCTTACTTTTTCCAACCATTAGCTTCCTAGCTTCCATAGAATCTCTATCATCTAAGACATCCTCCATACCATTCAAGTACTGTTAGATATAGTATTCAATTTAGTCAATAGGTCAGGAGGTTTAGTGTAAAGTTAGCTCTAATTATAGCCATATTAGGGTTGTTAGATTTCTTTACGGCCCAAGACCATCTCCCCCTTATCTCTATAAAAGGAGGTGAGGGGGAGGGGTTTTATACATCATTCTTTCCAACTTGTTTGTTCTCCCCCTTATCTCTATAAAAGGAGGTGAGAGAGGAAAGGGGGTTTGTACTTTATTCTTTTCCTTACTCAAAAAACATGTAATATTGAGGGTTATTTTTTGTGCATCTTTTCTTTTTCTGTCATACATAATCTGTTGGGTTGTGTTCGTCTACACAATAATGTATAAAGAGTAGGGTCGCCAAACGTTTGGGTGTTACAGGGATACAACAACAGAATGGGTTGGTTGATGAGACAAACATGACACTCTTTGTTAAGGTACGTTGTTTTCTGATTCAGTATGGTCTGTCCAAGGTTTTTTGGGCAAAGGATACAACCAGTTTTACATATCTAGTGAATAGGTCACCATCATCAGCGATTAGATTCAAGAAGCCTATAGATATGTTGAGGTTTTTTGGTTGGATTGCTAGTATTAAGCAAGGGATGCTTGAACCGGTTAAGGTTAAGTGCATATTCTTGGGATACCACAAAAGTATAGTAGGTAAAAATCTTTAGCCGTCAGATAACGTTACTTCAAAGGTAATGCTTTACAGGAATATGGGTTTCAATGAGAGTGGGGAATATAAGAAAACTTTCATTGGTTCTGATGTAGGTACGGGTTTAATGCAGGTGTTGCATGGATTTGAGTTTGAGGTGGAACCGCTAGGGGATCATACATTTGAGGTGAAACATCAGAAGAATGTCGATCAAAGAGCTGGTTTACAAGAAGTACAAACTCAAGATTTGATGGACTATCAGTTAGCACATGATAGGGATCAACACTTAGCATGTGAACTATTCAGGTATAGAGAAGACAGTAATGAGGCTGCTTTTTTAGTTGCTGCAGTAGAAAAGATTTATACACATGAGTCATTAAATTTCAATAATACAGTTGCTTGTGAGGTAATTTCCAAATGAAGGCTGGATTGAAAGATGATATGGATGCTCGGTCAGATGTGTATATGCTCAGCAATGGTTGTAGGAAATACAGTGACAACAGTGATGAATATTACTGAGAGTATACACCAGGTATGTTCATACATCTATTTCTATATATATATGATATGGTTTTTTCTTGCGGATGCAAGGCTGAGATCTGGGCTACCAAGGGTTTGCTGGATAAAGCAAAGGGAAATGTACTTGGTATGAAGATCGTCAGGGATCAGAGTGGTAATACTCTTAGGGTGTCACAGTCTAGGTTTTACAATGGGAAGTTGGTACAGACTTTGTTGGAGGGACACTCCATACTGTCATTGGAGGGTGGTCTATTAGGGGATTGAAATGTGGAAAAGAATAGTAAGTGGTCATGTATAGATGCGGTTGGAAGCTAGGAGTATCAGATGGTCTACACGATACTTGACATAGCATCTACAAATGTGGGTATGTTGAATAAGTTTGATCGTGGATTACATACAAACGTACAAGTTTTTGTGGATTTTGACTACGCCATGGGAAGATCAATCACTATCATAGGTAGATAAATCATAGGGTACGGGTTGATGATATTGGGATGTGTAGAAAGCTTGAGCACATAAAGGCTTTGTCAACAACTGACGCGGGATATATGACGTTTACTGAGGCTTAGAAGAAGGAAATATGGCTAAAGAGACCCTTGACAGAGTCAAGATATGAGCTAAGGTTAGTAGCTACTGGTTCCTTTATAAAAGGCTGTTCCCGATTCGAGGTTCCAGTACATGTCAAGGTTGCTACCTATCGGTATTGACTAATAGTGATACTAAGGTGGAAATAGTTAGTTATAGTATTCACTTTAGTCAATAGGTCAGGGAGTTTGGTGTAAAGTTAGCTCTAATTATAGCCATATTAGGGTTGTTGGATTTCTTTACGGCCCAAGCCCATCCTCCCCCTCATCTCTATAAAGAAGGTAAGGGAGGAGGGGTTTATACATAATTCTTTCCTCCCTGTTTGTTCTCCCCCCTCATCTCTATAAAAGGAGGTGAGGGGGAAAGGGGTTTTGTACTTTATTCTTTTCCTTACTCAATAAACATGTAATATTGAGGGTTATTTTTTTGTGCATCTTTTCTTTTTCTGTTCTACATAATCTGCTGGGTTGTGTTCGTCTTCAAGATCGGATTTATTCCGCACTAGTAACCAGGCTGTAGGCTGTCGAATCCTAACAAGTGGTATCAGATCCAGTTCGAGGGTTCTTGGAAGTCTAGGATCGATATCGAAGGTTCTTTTGATCGAGTTTTCGTTAAAGAAGTAGACGGTTCATTTTTCGGGTTTCCAATGATCAATAAAAGAAGGTTGTTAATGTTACGGGTTCGTGAACAGTAACATAAGCATGAGGAGTCAACCGTTAAAGGTTTCTTGGTACTTTAGTTTTCTTGTCGGGGTTTTCGACTACGAAGATATAGAGGTATTCAAAATTTGACGACTGGTTGTTTTTCCTCCTTGTAGCACAGCTTACTTCAACCTTTTTTAGGGTTGGTTTTCTTCCCCCCTCATCTGTACAACAAAGAGGTGGGGGAGGGGTTTTTGTACATCATTCTTTTCTTTCTTAATCAATAAACGTTTGGTTAAGGGTTTTCTCTTGTGCGGTTTTACTTTTATTGTCGACATATACATATTGTGCTTGCTTGTTCGTCTTCGGGTTATCGAGTTATCTGTGCTAGATTTCTAGATTGTTGGTCGTTATTCCAACAAGTACTTGTTAGTTTTCGATCAACTAACAACCTGGATACTAGCGCAGATTACCTCAGAAATGAATGAAGAACACACACACACGAGCAGATTATAACTTGACAGATTAGTAAAGAATAATCACAAGATGTATCCCTAACCAAACATTGATTAGTTGAAAGAAAGAAGTTGTATACATTCTACATGCCGGCTGGACAAAAGATTTCCGAGCATATAGACAAGTTAAACAAAATCGTTCTTGATTTAGCAAATATTAAGGTAAAATTCGAGGATGAAGATCTTGCTTTATTATTACTCACTTCTTTACCAGCATCATACGAACACTTTGTGGATACCTTGCTCTATGGACGGGAAGCTTTAACTTTGGAGGACGTGATGGCCATACTAAATTCAAAGGAAATCAAAGAAAGGTCTAAGGCGAAGGGGGATGATGGTTAAGGGTTATATGTGAGAGGAAGAACTGATCGTAAAGATTCACGTCAGTCAAGGGGAAAGTCAAGATCGAAGTCTCGAGGTGGAAGACTCAAGTGCTATATTGCCAATTTGAGGATCACTTAAAGAGAAACTGTCCGGAGAATAATCGCAAGAAGTCAACAGGTTACGTTAAGAAAGATGAGCAACCAAGCTCTAGTGGTATCAAGAGCTCAGGTTCGCGGGTTCTCTGGTTAACTAGGATCAATCAATAAGAGGTCTTTGTTGTTTGGTTTTTCTGTAAGGAACATGAGGGTTCTATTCTGTTTGGACTATCAGGTTCTCGACAACAAAAGTTCTTGGTGTTAAGGTTTTTTTGACGTCAAGGAGCAGCAGGCTATCGACAGGTAAAGGTTCTTGAGTTCTTCGATTGTCTGGGTCCGCGACAAGGTGTAGAAGACTTAAAGGATGTTAGTTTTCAAATAATAATAAATTATTTTTTATTATTTGGAGTTACGCACAAGGTACTTTGTTTGATTCTGTGTTGTGAGGATTATATAACAAGGTTATCAGAATAAACAAAGGATCGAAGAATAAGTCCAAGACTTGTCGAGGTTGCAAGGTTTCTTAGGTTACAAGAAATTGTTTTGCAAAAATAAAAGTATGACAAGGGTTACTTCAAAAAGCGTCAGGTAATTTCTTGAATCAAGGGTTGTCGGTTTGATTGGATGGTCTGATTTCTAAGGTTTAATCGATATTTGATTAAGAAGGGGTTTGGTTTTTTGAAGGGTTTCTTGGTTTGATCGATATCTAAGAAGATTTATTCTTAGGGTTATATCGATAAAGAAAGGGTTTTTTACAAACAGGTGATGTGTTGTTGTTGTGGTGTTATTTAGTGATTATCAAGTTTTACATTTATATTTAGCCGACAAACCAGAAAACAACACTTTAACGGGCAGTGTACTCGGTCAAGATGTAGCTTCGCGGTAAGTAGGGTGTCGAACACTAAGAGCGAACGTTAACCTAATATTCTATCAGTATTTTATTCTATCTAGATTAGTCTAATTACTGGTTAAACCTATGTTGTACATATTTACTAGTGGTAAATGGCGGGTTTCAGCCTGAGAGACTGGCACAGGTTTAGTGGTGACAAATATTAATTCTAAACACAATAAACACAAAATCAAATATTCACAAGATAAAGGAGCGGTACAAGCCAAATAATAGAAAACCGTATTAATCATGTTAAATCCGATTAAATGTTGATTTGTTTGTTTAGTGCAATGGCTACTTATTTCGAGGCGACATATCATTCATAGACTTAGGCGGTTCTTCTTCCTAAGACCTAGATACGAATAATCCTGTCACGATTAACGCATCCGCATAAAGCATCCATTAGTCTAATTATAATCTATCATAGGGAATTAAAGCAGTTGTGATCCTGTTAATACCATAGTCCATCGGGACTTTACCCACTTATTGCTTGATGTTGTTTTATATACCGGTAGTCCACCACCCAAATCCATACCAATTAATTAAGAACAATACTGGTTGAAACAATATCGGGTCACCTGCCTGTCCAGCTAAGCTCATAATCAAAGGGTAAGGACAGGGTGTCATTTGTGATCCTATTGGTCCGGGTATACAAAACACAACATGGAGAGCTATCCCAGCATCTAGATTACGTGTTAAGTCTCACTAGACCCAGTTGAATGATAGATCGCATACACAAGCACATAAATAAGTATAAGGCGATAAACATAATTAACAACAACGATAAATTAAGCAAGCCAGATTAAAACAAACCAAACGTTATAATCTTCATTAACATGGATAATACCTGAGGGTATTAGCCCACAATCATTGTAATTTTACAAACGTGATCAAACAATTAGAAACCAAATGATTAAGAAAGTAAGAATTACACGATGTCTTCTATGGAATTGTGGTTGGTGCTTGACATTGGCTACTCCTTCTCTTTTAGAAAATTCGACTTCAGAGTGTATGGTATGAAGAATATAATTTTTGCACACTGAAACTAATTTTTGAGTCTCGTATTTATAGTGTCTGAAAAATGCCTCGATACGCCGTACGGAGTAAGGTGTATACGGCGCATGGGGTTAATTTCCTTGGAGGTCGCGATAAGATCAAATCAATCACCATTAATTGCCATCAATCACATTAACTGTAGATATTTGACTGACGACCAGCTGGGCATACGGCGTATAGGTGAAGAGTGATATGCTAAATTGGGAATTTATCTTACGCGTATACTTGTGATCAGCTGGCACTGATACGCCGTACTTCTTTGCTGGATACGGCGTATGGTAACTGATTAAGATTTTTAATTATACATATATATATAATAATTACTTAATACATATATAGTATATAACTAAAATAATTAAATAATAAGAGGAGTAAGTATTCCGTATGATTTTTAAGAGTATTACTTTTAACCAAAGTCAAATCCAAAACCTTCCCGAGTCGTATCCCAACGAGGCGTGAATTAAGAATCATGATTAAGTTTGTGATATCATGATTTAAATGATCAAATCTTGATTTGAATTCTATATCTACTAAAATAATTGCAAAAAAACAAACAAAGGCAAGCAACAATTAAAGCAAACACGAATTAAGCACGAAAACGTTAACGAGAATCTAAAACCGAGCCTTAAAAACTTAAATTATAAAATTTTAACCCTAACAATGCAAATTAATTTTTTAAAAGTCCTAAATGATTAAAATTAATTTTAAGAAAGAAAAAAGAATTATATTTTTGGTACTTTTTTTTTATGAATTAAAAACTGTTTTAATCTAAGAATATTATAAAAAATATTAAACTAATTTGGAAAAATTTGGAAAAATTTGAAAAAATAATGAAAAGTACTTTGATCAATTCTAATCCTAGAAAAAATAAAATGGGGCAAACAACTTATTGGAATAAGCTGTAAATAAGCTTAAAAGATCTGAAAGGCTTAAATGGCAAAAAGGGTTTAAAGGTAAAGTAGTGTGAAGCTTTAACGAAAAAGACCCAATGGGCGAGTTGGTAGTGTGTGGTTAAACTGTGGTGTGTTAAAGTGTTGGTTGATGTGAGGGGTGAGGTCAAAGGTTCTGTAACAATCAGTATTTTTGATCAATGAAGATTCATTAAATTCCTATTTATTTTTTTTCTCTCTGTGCGCGTTTACATTAATTTCATAAATAATTAAATCGCGTAAGCTAAATTTTTCACTTAACGAATATAAACCACTAGAAATTATGATTTGTATACACTATTTCCTGAATGAATAGTGTTGGTTCGTGTTTAATAAAATTTTTGGCGATACATTTTTAGATCATTTATATAAATATTTATTTATGAGTTCTTAAATATTTATAAATATTATTTTACGAGACGATTGACCCACTTTAACGAATAACATTTACCAACGATAGAAAATTTTTATTTTTTTTTTTGAAGGTAATTTATCAAATTTTATATTTTTATTTTTGGTCGGTTACGTGAAAACGTTTACGTTTTCGCGATAAATTAAGTTTAGGCATACCCGGAAGCACCAAAACTTTTCTACGCTACAACAAATACCACAATTATACCCAATACCTAGAAAAGAAAACACTAACCCTTAAATTAATGGGATGATTCCCATTAGGAAAGACAGGGAACAAGAGTCATTAGGAATTTGGTTTTCAATTAAGACCCTCTTGTTGACCCCCCCCCCCCCTTGCTTTTTTAAACGCCTAGACCCCCTCCCCCCCCCCCTTTGAATTCTTGGTCAAAGTTAGCTACACTACACCACCCTTATATATATACATCACATGCATACATTTCATACACTTAGAAACTTACCAAAAATCATTTTTCTCTCCTTTTTTCTCTTTGGAAAGCCACGGCTCAAACACCCCATTTACATAACCCTTGCAAATTTTTCTACCACTTATACAAGCATACACACAACATATCTAAGACCTAATAAAATGGTTTGAAGCCTTGGTTGATTCTTTACAAGTGTTAAGCAAGAAAATGGAAAGCTAGGGTTTTATATCTAAACAAGGGTTTAGATACTTTGGTTCATCATCTTACATCATAATAAGGTTATCTAAAAACCTTCATGTCTTTACTTTCATCATTTTTATATGTTAAATGTTTTATATAACTATATCACCAATTAGGGTTTTAAATATGTTAAATGGATAACTTGCTTTTGATTATGATTTTGTACACTTTTTCTTATGCTATATTGTTGAATATATCATGGAATAATAAATCTATAAGTATGGTAACATGTGGTAAATTATAAAGTGGAAAAGTATATAAACTAAGTTTATATAATTAAGTATATAAAAGTTTACATAGGGGCTGTTTTGGCACGAAATCCAAGACATACATATTATGTTTTATAAAAATAGTACGTCTCATGACGATTCCAAAATGATAAGAAACTCGAAAAACCGATTTATAACGAAAAAGATACGACGATTTCAAGTTTACACTTTTATAAAACTATTTTTATAAAAGTTACTGTTCACCAGGGACTTTTATTTTTGAAAACATCATTTATATGATAGAACTTTTAAAAACAAAGACGTGCTCGAAAGAATCGCTAAAAACGGAGCTATAACGAATAAAATACGACGTTTACGAGTTTACGATAACAAAAACTATAAAAATAAGTATATGTCTGTTATGAACAGTAAAATCACTATTCATCAGAAAAACTCAAATTTTGAAAATGTTATATTTTGATAACTCGTCTTACTACGAAGGCGTGGACGTAAGAAACGCGCGAAATGGATTAGAAACGAGGAAGTTACGCCATTTTTACTAAGTATAACCTTATAATCATTTTTCGTTATAATTTGTTTCACTAAAACGAGTAGACGGTGATGTAGCTATATTGTAATCATACGTTGTATTAGTATCAAAGTATATTACTAGGGAGTTTCTTTAATGTTGAGCCTCTTCGGGGTGGCGTATCAACGAGTTGTTGGATTTACGATTTAAAGTGTCCTAGCTCCTCATACGTCACTACATGACCTCTTAATTATGATAGCCCGAACGATAGTATGATGAGCTATTATATAAAAACTAATCTAAGTGCTAGTACTTATAGACCTTGATTGGATTAGGTTGCTTGATTCCTTCGTGACGCCATTTTCTATTGTGAAATACGTGTTGATTACCATTCAATCAGGTGAGTTGTAGGCCCTTTTTCTACTACTTGCTTTATTAAATTACGGGGAGATTACATGCTTCGATTTCTTTGGACACAAGTGTTTTCAAAACTGTATGCTATTTCCTGATTACATTATTGCCTAAGTTACCGTATTGCCATTTAAGTCCCCTTTTATCATGAACCGTTAAATACCTGCTGGGTATACGCTAGTGTTATGGATAGATCTATCGGGACTGACCATCCCCGTCTAGGCTGTGGTTTCTAGTTGACCATTGACGCATTTAACATTTGAAGAAAATTCGTAGGATGTTTGGCAACATCTTATTAAGAAAATTCGTAGGAAGTGTTTTTTGTAAACATCTGTATCCGTGTTGGGCAGCGACCTCGGTAATTGTTTATTACAGTTTATTACGTTAAGGTTCGGTGTCATGAGCTTAGGGCAATAATACATGTTTTAGACTATTGAATGTGTTTTATAGTCCTACTATTAAGCGATCTTGTGGTCTCGCTATCCTGATAAACCTATGAATTCACTCAACAATTTTGTTGACGTTTTAGCATGTTTTAATCTCAGGTGCTGAGGTATAAGCTTGGATGGGAGCCGTGACGGATATCTATTAGAGGGATTCTGATTTTTTAAATTCAATGAAACTTTTGTCTTATAAAATCTTAATGTCTTTTTAACAAAACTATGGGACCTAACGTGAAAACTCTGATCTTTTGTAATGACATCGAATGAAACTTATTTTTAACGTCCATTTAAGGTCGTTTTCTATATCTTGATTTTTGTACTTTGACGTAGCACCCCATTGTTACCTTTCCGCAGCGACTCGGTTTTGGGGGTGTTACAAAGGCGTGCCTTTAAAAACACTGATTAAATATTGAAATAATATAAATCTTTTGCATCCTAAATAAAATTAGACATTTTTATACCTATAACTTTTTAGCAAATAAAAGTAAAACACAAATGAAAACTACCGTACCAAAGTACATTAGAATGTTTTGACATAGAATTAGTGTTATTTTCGTTGATATATTATGTTTACGATTCTCCTTTCATTCATATGACTAAAACTTTATTTTGAACAGTCATATGACTAAAACTAAATTTATCATTAAACAAATTCCAGTGTGTTCCCTATGGCCTGTGCCTCACGTGTATATAGTGACAAAAAATAAAGTTCTTTCATACTAAAGTAAACATATAGATATTTAATATTATTTAACGAAGATTACTGTTCATCTTTTTCAAGAATAAACTTCTACTGTATATCTTTTATCGTAAAAATTTTCCATGGAAAAAAAACTCAAAAGCATTTCTCTGTTCTATTTTTGTTTATTTAGGTGCATCTCTCTAAACTAGGTGTAGCACTTCTGGAATATCAAAAAAATTCACATGAAAGTTACGCTTCATCGAATTCAATCGTACGTGGCACGTGCTATACGTAGCTCGAGCATAGGTCCGCCCCTATAGGGTAATAAGTTATAATTTCTTTTTTTTTCAATCAACCTCTTGAAACTGCTTGGGTCAACCCC
>BQNB010174749.1:0-13230 GCA_026074375.1 Tanacetum coccineum
GTTTAAACAATTGTAATGGATAAAACTTTTGTCTAACTCAGATTATTGCGTTGGTGTTTAAATTGAATGTTAAGTTTGTTGAATGTTGTTTGTGTATGCTGCAATGTCCAGGTCTCCTTTGGAAGATATTGGGGTAGTGTTTGGTTACAGGTTTTGGACAAGAACCATGTTTTTTTTATTTGATCAAACAAATTTTGGTACGGTTTGTTATAAAATCGTACCAGAAAAGAAGTACTAAGGTATTTGCTACGGTTAGAAAGAAAACCGTACCAAATAGCCTTAAAACCGTACCTATGTAGCCTTAAAACCGTACCTAATGATATTTTTGTGTAGTAGTGTACGTCCAGCTTAGGCCTGGCAGAAAAGAAGGATCTCAAACCTCACAGATTTGCTCACATTATTCAAAGGTATCACTTGACAATTAATGATGCAAGCCAAACTTCTAGCTCACATTTTCTTGAAGCTAATCATATTTTTCATGTAGAAATTTCTCACAAGTGTTATCACCAATGGCTTTTATATTATGTTGAATGTAACTTATACATGATACGACCCTGTAAATACTACAATTAATGGAACCAAGTGACTTATCACTCCGCGCTTTGCAACTGGTTAAATCCACTACTAAGAACATGTAAATAACAAATATATAAATCCATAGAACTTGAGACGCAACGGACAAGATTAAACCATATAGGATCAATGTAGTAGCGTACCGTTGACCCAAGTCAGCAAAGAAACGGTCAAGCAAGCTGCGTTTTGCTTCTCGCACTTGGCAATAAACCACAGATTTTGGAACTGAGTGCACCCCCTGAAAGTACCATATTCACATACTGCAAAACCATCATTCAATACCGTGGCACAAATTTTAAATCAAAGAGTTATAATAAAGTAGAAGCTCACCGATTCTTCTAAGGTACATTTCGTTATATCTGTCAAAAAGAGACTGTCGGATTCCCACCTTTCTCAAAGTCTTGAGGAAGGTTGCGAAAGAAGTCAACTGTTAAGTAGCAGCATTCCATGTCAAGTAACATTAGGGTCGCTTTTCTACTTTCGGTTTTCATTCTTTCAAGTGATTCGTTCGCGGCCCGTTCCACTTCTTTTCTCAAACTTGGATACTGCTTCAATTCCTGATTAGATAATAATAATATTAAAAAAGGGGAGGTGGAAATCTTTGGTAATTTACTTTCATACGGGTCATTTTGGGTTGCATTTATTTTTTACTGGTGAGCTGGGTAAAATATTTAATCTCTAAAAGAGTGCTACAAGAAACACACCATGGTCTCGCTGATTGCTTTTCAAACAAGCTCCTTTAAGATTATATCAACCTGTGATCTTGGAAAGTAAGCTTCTTTTCATGTATTATTGATTGAAAATATGAGAGAGTTTTTTTTTTTCTTTTTTTTGAGTCACCTCATTCACGGAGATGAGGCCCTTTGATAGTAATCAATGAAGATTCAATAATGTGACGATATCATTGTTCAGGAGCTATAAGATGCGGCTGATATCCGTCAGCTTCGCTGATCAGTTTCTTGATATTCTCCGATGATAACTATTTAAGTAAAATCCCGTACCGGATAGGATGAGCAATATGTAGGAAACATGTAACACTTTTATTAATAAAATCGAATTATAATACTAAATTAAATTAACAGAAAATAAAATTCAGAAAATTAAATAACAGACAGAAATGGGTAGAAGCAATTGGTGAGAGCCGAAGGGGTGTAAAATAATGTGTGTGATAATGCAATAAATGCTACCTGAATAGCAGTGAGTGAGGGGATATTTATACTACCTGAGTTACTGTAGCGGTGTACTTTTCCAAGAATTGAAACGAGAAATTATATAGTTCCAAGAATGAGCTAATACCGAAGATATGATTGTGACTGTATAAGTTATTTCTAATTTACCTGACTGTTTTAATATACAAAGTTTATGTTTTACTTGGTGTTACAGTAGTTGCTTTAGTTAAGGTGGTGTATACAGGCTCTCAAATATATGAACTAATACATATCTACATTTGTTTTTGTAGCTTTGGGATGATACACGCCATCTAACACCGTTGGAGATCGACCAAATGGCTTATATGATTTTGAATGAGTTTTATAGGGAGTTAGTTACTCCTTTAGATACAAGTTATTCTTCAAGCATAATTATTAAAAATGTTTTCATCTTTATTCATTTTTAGGTTGGATGGTATGGTTTCTCCGACTTACATCACTTAATTCATTACAACATACCTTTCAATCGTAGTGGTCATCACAAACTTTGGTTAAAGGTTTTATAAGGTAAGGAAAGACAATTGGTAATAAAATATGGTGCTTGTTTTCTTATAATACAATCCTCCATTGCCTTAAAGTGGGTAATCCTCCATTTCTTGATAAATTGAGGGTTATGAGAGAGGGTAATGATAAATTAAATATATTTACTCCTTTTTTTTCAACCATGATCCCACGTACATATTCCAAATTCTAAAAAAAAATGGAACGAATAAATAATAACCCTCCTTCAACCTAGTAATTCAATCGATTTTGCCAACCTTTTGTTTAGTTGCAATCGTTTTTGAGTTCTATTATGATGGACAATATAATTAACATATAAAATTCATGTGGATATGTAAACAGTGTGAGGATTCTATGTTTTCATGGTTAATCATGAGATGCATTAAAGGTGACAGTTTTATGGGAGATGAATACTCTTATACTCAAGAATCAAATTGTGTATTTCAGACGTTTAGATACACAATAACTTTATATTCAATTACCAAGCAACATCAATGGTAATTATAGTACTAAGGAATGCTCATTATATTCCTTAGTATTATCATTATCTTTCTCATTACATTCCTTTATGTTGAACCAAACACATCCTTATATTTTTATTAAACTACCCACTTTATATAAAATACACCCTACAAATACCCATACACACTCACAATCAAAATAAAATATATATTAAAAACACGCACACACACAACTCACCAAAGGTGAGTCAGTCACCTTTGGTATCCAAACTCACGCGTGAGTTTAAGTTGATGGAATGACAACTCAGCTTTCACCAAAGGTGAGTAACTCACACTCACCTCGCATACACTCCAGCCTAATATAAAATTTTAAAATTACTTTATTATTATATATTACCACATAGATTTTGAGGCTTTAAAAAGTTGAGAGCCTCACAACGATCATCTAATTCGCGCACCCTCATAAATGACCATAATGGATAGTAACAATGTAACACAAATCATAGCTATGTATATATAGTGTCGACAATGGTCATGACAAGAAAATACACCTATAGTGACAAAAGTTTTGGTGATCCAAAAGAGTGTCATTAAATCTAATAGTTTAATAACATTTTTTTTAAAGTGTTAGTAAAATTTTAAAATTTTGATATTTAATGACGCTTTTTATGTAAAATTATGTCTTAAAAGGCAAAAAATATATCTTCACATTTTTTACATATAGGACTTCTACCTACACTTAAATTAAGCGTAGTAGAAAGACATAAAAATTTTGGTGAGACTTTTTTTATACTTACATTGACATTTTTTTACTTTTAATGATATAATAACGGGTTTTAACCATGGTTTTAAAAGGCGCGCTATGACGGAGCCAAATCACGAGGCGTGGTCTCAAAGTTACGAAATACATCAAGGTGTGGGCTCTAGGCGTATAGAGGCGGGTAAAGGCGCAAGGTGCAGGGAGTTTTTTTGAAGCTTTTAAAGGATTTACTACTATTTGGAATTTGAGCTGCATTTACTAATATTTTGGATTTGGGCTTTGATTTATTAATGTTTACCACTCATATAATTATGAAATATGATATAAATTTATAAATATAAAAATACTTTTTGTCACCTTAAGTTACGCTTTAAAAACGTCATGACGCGTCACGCCAAGACTTAAGGCTTGGTCATGCCGTCAAGCCATGCCTCACGCTATCTATAACCTTTTGTTTAAACTAGCTAATATAGTACTATATATGATATTGTTTAGCTTATAGTTTTTGTATTAACTTGTGTATTTGTGTTGATTTTGTTTGTCAAATTCGTGAATGTTTTCTTTGTAATTGTCTTTCGTAATTTGCACCTCCACCTCTTCAAACTTGGTTTAACGGGCCCAAAACTGAAATACCCGATTGTTAGTTTTAGTGGTTTGGTTCGGTTTAGGCAAGGCCGGTCCTGAGTTTTCGGATGCCCTGGGCGAGATAATAAAACAATGCCCCTACTAAATGTTACTAGATGATTATTTTCACATAACAACGGCAATGCATAGTTTTCCTGATTGCATAAGTATTTGTGTGTGTGATTTTGGTTGTAAAATGATATTTTTGTCAAGGTGGTGTAAAACAAGGGGAAAAAATAGTCGAGTAAATGAAAGTGTAGAAATTTTGTAGATTAAATTGTAATTAATTATTTAAAAATATAGAAGATTTGATTAGCTTTTATAAATCATAATCACGAAATGGGGGTAGTGTTGATTGATGTAACTCTGCAAATTCCTTCGGGTTCATGCGATATGCAGGTTTGTTTGGAATTGTTGCACCAGGAATGAAATCGATGCAATGTTGGATGTCTCGCATGAGCGGTAATCCTGCAGGAATATCATCGGGGAAAATATCGGAGAATTCAGTGAGTAAGGGAAGTACCTCATGTGGAACGTCAGAAATTGGTGTGTTTTCTTCAAGCACAACCAAGCCAAGTATTAGACCCGGAGGCGATTGGCGAGCAAGACCAACAATTTCATCCTTCGTTATGGGTGCTACCTCGGGTGTCGCGTCTTTAGGATTTAGAGGGGCCAATGTGACGTGAAGACCGTCCTTGTGGAAGGAGTAGGTGTTACGAAAACCGTCATGTTTGACTTGATGGTCGTAGAGCCACGGGCGTCCAAGTAATAAGTGGCACGCGTCCATTGGAACAACTTCACACCGTAATTCATCTTTGTATTTGTTGCCGATGGAAAAAGCAACCAAACATCGTTGTGTGACTTTAACAAGATTACCTTTCCGGAACCACGTAAGTTGGTACGGGTCGGGGTGGTCCGTGGTAGGTAACCCAAGTTTGTCGACCATGGTTTTAGCGACCATGTTTTCACAGCTTCCACCGTCGATAATGACGGTACAAACACGACCCTTGGAAGTGCATTGAGTACGAAAGATGTTGTGTCGCAGCCACGTAGTGTCATTATCCGGAGGTGTGACAACAGAAGTTAATACCCTTCGGACAATAAGTGCTTCGCCTTGATCTGGGTAAAGTGTCACAGATGCATCTTCATTCTCGGTGTCATACTTAGGTTCAACATCGTCAACAAATGCCACAAGTTGTTTGTTCGGGCAGTCACGTTTGAGGTGACCCAAACCTTGGCACTTGAAACAACGTAGAGGGCCGGAAGTATCGAGTGGGGCGGTGGTAACGGTTGGCGTGTCAGTTTTGGTCGGTCCAGGTTTTTGGGCGAATTGTGGTTGAGTTGAGGTACGGGTAGAGGGTTGGAATCGGCCAACTGATTTGTTCAACTCGTAAAGCCAATCTGCATACATCTGAAAAAGAATAATATTGTGTAAGTGAAACCGCGTCGGCGATGTCAGGTCGAAGCACACCCAAAAAACGGGCGATCACTTGCTCTTCATCTTCTTCAGCCCCGCAACGTAAACGCATCCGTTCAAACTCAGTAATAAGATCTTCTACAGACAGAGATCCTTGTCGGAGGTTTTGGTAGTCAAGATAAGCGTCCTGTTTGAAAGTAAGTGGAAGAAATTTGGCACGTAGGAGGCGCTGCATCTTATCCCAGGAGGAGATTTTGTGTTTACCGTTTCGATACCGTTGTAGTTGTATGTGTTCCCACCATAAAGATGCATATTTTTTTAGCTTGATAGCAACCAATTTGACCTTCACGTTGTCAGGGATGTCGCGAAGGTCGAAGATTCTCTCGACTGTTTGTAACCAGTCAAGGAAATCATCGGGGTGGAGCTTGCCATCGAATTCTGGAATTTCAGTGCGAAGGCCTAAAGATCGCAATGGATCCGTAGGGTGGTGCGGTGCTGGTGGCTGTCGGTGGTGTCGTGGAGGTGTTTGGGTGGCGAATCATGAAAATAATTTTCGAAGTCATCCTCTTCCGTTTCGTCTACATCGGATCGGATCGGGGTGTCTTCAAACTGCCTTTCATAACGATTAAAAGGATTGATTTCGAGCTCCCTAATCCTTTCACGGAGTCGTTCAATCTCAACATCACGGGGATCGCGAGTAGCATGACCGCTGGTTCTGGCGGCGGTGTTTCTAGGTTGTTGGCGACGATGATCTCTTCCCCGTGCAGACATCTTGAGATCCTGGTTTACTGATACACACTTGATAAGGATGTTGGGAGAAAAATAGTACCCCTAGGACTGAAATCCTACCGGCGGCGGAGCACTTGGGCCAACAAGTTGCTGGTCGTCGGAAAAATTCGAAGATATGATTGTGACTGTATAAGTTATTTCTAATTTACCTGACTGTTTTAATATACAAAGTTTATGTTTTACTTGGTGTTACAGTAGTTGCTTTAGTTAAGGTGGTGTATACAGGTTCTCAAATATATGAACTAATACATATCTACATTTGTTTTTGTAGCTTTGGGATGATACACGCCATCTAACACCGTTGGAGATCGACCAAATGGCTTATATGATTTTGAATGAGTTTTGTAGGGAGTTAGTTACTCCTTTAGATACAACGGCTCCACAATAGTTAAGGTTTTATATTTTCGTGATGATGACGTTTAAACAATTGTAATGGATAAAACTTTTGTCTAACTCAGATTATTGCGTTGGTGTTTAAATTGAATGTTAAGTTTGTTAAATGTTGTTTGTGTATGCTGCAATGTCCAGGTCTCCTGCGGAAGATATTGTGGTAGTGTTTGGTTACAGGTTTTGGACAAGAATGATGATTTTTTTTTATTTGATCAAACAAATTTTGGTGCGGTTTGTTATAAAACCGTACCAGAAAAGAAGTATGCTGGGTGGTTTGTTGAAGGTATTTGCTACGGCCCATAATCATTTTTTTGGTACGGTTCAAAACCGTAGTAAAAAATATTTAATTTTTTGGTACGCTTGTATCAGGTACGGTTTCAAAACCATACCAAATAGCCTTAAAAGGATCTCAAACGTCAAAGATTTGCTCACATTATTCAAAGGTGTCACCTGACAATTAATGGTGCAAGCCAAACTTCTACAGTAGTTCATATTTTCTTGAAACTCATCATATTTTTCATGTAGAAATTTCTCACAAGTGTTATCACCAAATACCAATGCCTTTTATATTATGTTGAATGTAACTTATACAATTAACGGACAACCAAGTGACTTAGCACTTGCGCTTCGCAACCGGTTTAATCCTCTACTAAGAACATATAAATAACAAATATATAAATCCATAGAACTTGAGACGCAACGGACGAGTTTTTCATGGCCTTTTATAAATCACCATGAAACTCCACTGATCTCCATTTGTGCACATCTGTATAACTCTAATCTCTTCGCCAATGAAGAACGCCTTTCCATGATTCTTGGATTTCCTCCAACAACTTTGATAACTGAGTTGGTTGCCACAAAGATATTGCTATTACTATACAAGGTCCCAAAGGAAGCATACCAATATACCGATAAAGAGTGTTTAACTAGTTCTAAGTACTAATGATGTCGTGAGTTTTACACTTCCAATATTAAACCATAGAGGATCAAAGTAGTAACGTACTGTTCGTTGACCCAAGTCAGCAAAGAAACGGTCAAGTAAGCTGCGTTTTGCTTCTCGCACTTGGCAATAAGCCACAGATTTTGGAACTGAGTGCACCAGCCCTGAAAGTACCATATTAACATACTGCAAAACCGTCGTTCCTGTATCCAAATCCAAAATACTATTTAGCAACCAACTTTGTTTTTCAAAATTGTGGCACAAACTTAATGTCAAAGAGTTTAAGAAGCTCACCAATTCTTCTAAGGTACATCTCGTTATATCTGTCAAACATAGACTGTGTCGGATTCCCACCTTTCACAGTTTTCATTCTTTCAAGTGATTCATTCGCGGCCCGTTCCACTTCTTTTCTCAAACTTGGATACTGCTTTAATTCCTGATCAAATAATAATGTCATAAACAACTGGAGGTGAATATCTTGGGTCATTTACTTTCATACAGGTCATTTTGTGTTGCATTTATATTTTACTGGTCAGTTGGGTAAAAGTTTTTATCTGTAAAAGAGTGCTACAAGAAACACACCATGGTCTCGCTGATTGCTTTTCGAACAAGCTCCTTTAAGATTATATCAACCTGTGATCTTGGAAAGTTAGCTTCTTTTCATGTATACTTGATTGAGATAATGAAAAAGTTTTTTGTTTTTAAAGTTACCGCATACACGGAGGCCTTAGCAGGCCCTTTGATAGTAATCAATGAAGATTCAATAATGTGCGGTATCCTTGTTCAGGAGCTATAAGATGCGGCTGGTATCCGTCAGCTTCGCTGATCAATTTCTTGATATTCTCCGATGATAATTGCTTGTCAAACTGCAAACTTTTAAGAGCAGCAGGAAGCTGGCTTTCAAAAACATGGTAAATATATCATTTAGAGAAGCAAAATAAGCCTGTAAGTCTCAAAATAAGCCGGAAAATTGGGGCTTATGAAATATAAGCCGAAATCAAATAAGCTCATAAGCCCACATGTAAGCTTCAACAAACACAAAGACACATTATATATGAAAGAAAGTAAACAAACCTGTAATTGCTATCTTGAATCATTGAAGAGGGAAAATATAAAATTATGAAGGCTATTGACAGTTTGTGAGTTACCAAGCTCTAACAAAAGTTCCAACATCTTATCCCACATAGGTAATTGAGCAAACTTGTGATGCGTTTATAAATAAAAATATAAACGCAAATTATAATTTCCTTTTAAGTGTTACATAAATGGTTATAAAGAGAACGCTCACCCTCTCAGTGACTCAACTAAATGTAAATGGTATAAAAATATGAATGCGAAAATGGTTTGCATCTGTGATTTTTATAAATAAAAATATGAATGTAAATGGTATATGAATGCGATTTATACTTTCCTTTTAAGTATTACGTTTACGTAAATGGTTGCATCTGTGATGCGTTTATAAATAAAAATATGAATGTAAATGGTTGTGTTTGTGATGCGTTTATAAATAAAAAATATGAATGCGATTTATACTTTCCTTTTAAGTGTTACTGTGTTACGTAAATGGTTGTATCTTTGTTGCCTGGGAGAGAACGCTTTCCTCGCATAGACTGCGAGGTCTCTCCTCGTAGTGAGGACACATTCATTTGGGCGAGAGAACGCTCTCCTCCTCGCAGTGGGGACACATTCATTTGAGCGACATTTAAGGTAATTTTTTTTGATTGTTGATTATCTTATTTTAGTAATTGGGTTTCTTTGGAAACAATCATGTTTATTATTTCTTTTAACTTGCATCATAGTCTTTTCTCGTGATATTTATACTTTCCTTTTAAGTGTTACGATAATGGTTGTGTCTTTGTTGCCTGGGAGAGAACGCTCTCCTCGCACTGAGGACACATTCATTTGGGCGACATTTAAGGTAACTTTTTGATTGTTGATTATCTTATTTTAGTAATTGGGTTTCTTTGGAAACAATCATGATTATTATTTCTTTTAACTTGCATCATAGTCTTTTCTCGTGATATTGATCGATTTGCGTTTGAACACAAAAAATGGTTTAAAAAATAAATGAACTCACTTTTCCGGAAATGTAAGTTATCTAATTCTACAATGGGTTAAGTCCATTAATAGGTAACATACTTACCAAAAACTACACTTTTAGGTAACGTACTTTGTATATTACCATTCAGACCCATCAAACTTTTAAATGTTGTTCAATATAGGCAATAACGGGCAAATTTTGGAAGGGTTACCGGCTCAAAACCGACACGTCATCATTTTTAAATAAATAAATATTCTTTTTCTTTTTTTTTCTTTATCACAACCCACCACCACCCCTCCTCCTCCTCCACCGCACCTCCTCCACCACCCTCCTCCTACATCGCACCTCCTTCTCCCACACCCTCCTCCTACACCGCACCTCCAATATTTCACAATGCACCATGTTACGGAATCCTTGATGTGCCAACGAGGCAAAAGACGCATAATCTTTCTTCTATCAACCAAAAATACCATACTGGAACCGAAGCCTTGGAGCAGATCACCTAATGTTTGCGTGCCATGATTGGGTACAATCTTATATTTGTGCAACAAGTGCAGTGGTCAAGAACCCACATAATTTACACATATATCGTATATTCTGTAGAACTTACAATGCATTATGATTATGATAAGAAACCATAACTGAAGGCATATATTAGTAGGTTCTATGATGCACTTAACATATTTCATGACCAAAACTTGTTAATATTAGGGGCCTAAAATATCAAGCTCCATTCCTTACCTATACAAGAACTCGATTCGTGCTTTATGTAACGCAAATACATCAGAAGGATTTAAACTCTCAAGAGATGTCTCTCTCTCATAAATCTTCCTACCACACGGTACAACTGAGGGTTTACTGGGAGGTCCATCTCCTTCTAAACGAACAATTTGAGTTATATAAAAGCAAGATAACACGATGGTAACATGGCATTCATTTGAGATCATAATGATTTTCACAGTTCTATACATGATTTAGCTTTGTTTTTTGGGATTTTTTCAGACATGGAAGTCTATTCAAGAGAAAAAAGAAGATGAAGTGGGCCTATAATGCTGATGTGGCACTCAAAACGGTCACATTACCTATTTTAACAAGTCATTATAAGTTTGATGAGTCTGAATGGTAATATACAAAGTACGTTACCTAAAAGTGTAGTTTTTATTAAGTAGGTTACCTATTAATGGACTTAACCCTTCTACAATATACTTAAAACCATGATGACGGCGTCATTTTGGTGCTGGGCTCCGCTTCTTGGATCCTTGGCCCACTTCACGCCCAGGTTGTTCTTGGCCCAGTTCTCTTTCTGTCTTATTTATTATTATTTTTTTCTTTTTTGTTTTACAGCTTCTGACGTTTGGTGAGTAATATAGTCCTTCAAGTATCTTCTTGCTGACGCTCTCTACCTACTGTCATCATCTTCCGGTATGTTTGTTTCTTATGGGTTTTGGTCTCATCGGTTCCTTGCATGCTATTTTTTGTTCACATTTTTATCGTCCTCCGTATTTTTTATGCGTTACTAATGTCTTTTGCACGATTGTTGCTATATATGTTGTTTCCTTAATTATTGTTGCCTATTGTAGTTGCCGCTTATAGTTTTTTTAACTTTGTGTTTGCGCTTTAAGATTGTTACGTGTTATGTGTGGTTGTTTTAATTAGGGTTGCCCTTATTAATGCTTATACCTATGCCTTCAGTTATATTTGCGTAATTTCCATAGTTCTATTTCGTTTTTGTTTATAAGTAATTATAGTTTAGTATTAAGTAACGTAATGAGAACGAAAAGAAAGTTATTGCCTAAGTCCAATGTCGACGATTCGGCTCGAGGTAATGCGACTTCTGGAAATGTTAGCCATGTTGCTCGACAAGTTCGTGTACCTGAATTATGTCCGAATGTTTGTGATCCGGAATACAAGGTGTTCGTCATGGTTGTGAAAATCTTGAAGCCGGCCGAATGGGACATTTGGGAGTATCTCCGAATACGAATATTAGCACGCCTACATCCCTGACGTTTGCTCACGATGTTGGTAACCTCAAACGAAGACGCTTATGTAGGCTGGATTATGTTGGGCCATCACAACCTACACGTAAGTGTCGTTCTTTGTTGTTGCGATTGTTTTTTCGCTATTATTTTATTTATGTATTTAAATATGTCGTAGACGATGTTGAAGAGTTACAAGCGGTTATGGACATGGACGTTGACGTACCCAGTCTACATATGTCTTTAGGTTGTAACACATTTTATCATTTTCCCGTTGTTCATAACTTATAAGATTACTATATTTATACGTACTTATTATTTTTTAGGATCCCAACTCGAAACACAAAATGTCCACAGTTGTCTCATTCTATTTCACATAATCTTCCATTTTGTACCTGTTGAAAACTAGAAAGAGGGGGGGGGGGGTTGAATAGTTTTCTTGTATTTTTTTTAAAAATTTGTTATGATCTTATGTGAAGTTTTTACAATATTGATGTTTGGTGTATAGAATATAAAACAAGTAAAGCAAGAGTTAGAAGAATTTAACCAAGACACAAGTATTTATAGTGGTTCGGCTACAAGGACACCTTTCTTGCCCTACTCCACTCCCCGATTCACCTACTCGAGAGTTTGTAAACACTAGTCACCAATCTTCTTTATCCGGCGGAGAAGCCTCACAACGTTGCTTATGCCTTTAACGGTACAAAGCAAAATACCAGATTATTCGCACGGTAGAATCAACCCAACAACACTACACTTGATTTACAATGATGATGAATACAACTACAACTACTAAATGATGTACAAGATTCAGCAATTTGATCTTGAAGATGCTATGGAGATCCGAAACAAGATTCTTGAAACTTGATCGTCTCAAAATGAGTGTTTGGCAATTTCTTGTTTGAAGAAAATTACCTACAAAATGCTAAAAGAAACTATGCAAGAATAGAGAGAATGATAAGTAGATTAGAGAATTTAAGTTGGAAAGAAGTGAGGAAAACGTAAGAAATGTCTTGGTATTTATAATCAAAAATTCTACTGTAGCCCGGTTCTGCCGGTTCTGTTGCAAAACAGAACCGACGCACAATAACACAATTCGGATTTGATTTGTAAAATCTTGAGAGATCATGTGTAATATTGCAAGATTACCCTAAGATATGCTGCAAATGATGATGTTATACATAATGTAAATAATTGTTATCATATTTTGTTTGTAATTCAAAGTAATGCCAAAAAATGAAAAAGTGACAACTTTAGTATTTTACTTTCATATAGATTTTACTAATTGTTATCAACAAAACATGAAAAGATCATAAAATAAAATAAATGTTTTTATTGGTTTATTTGTATTAACAATCTCTTCTTTTTTGGTGATGACAAAACTAAAATCTAATGGAAGTAAATTAGTTAAAATGAATTTGTTTTGAGTGTTTGGATTAAGTTTTTTTTTTGAATTCATTTAACGTATGTTTTCCATATGTTTGATTTACTTTCCTTCTCCCCCTTTTTGTCGAAACAAAAAGGATGCAAACATAGAGAGGTATCTAATA
>BQNB010174750.1:0-13230 GCA_026074375.1 Tanacetum coccineum
ACCAAAATATTATCTAATTCCTTTATCTTATTCTCAAGTTGAATTTGTTTATCAAGAAGCTCGTCTTCGCGTATTTTGAAATCAGACTTCAACTTTTTCTTTTCTTCTTGAAGAGAAGAAACAGTTGATTTTTCATTTGAAACCTGGTTATTTAAATTTGCAATTTCCCCATTCAAAATTGTTATCGTTTTAGTAGAACTTAAGTGAAGTGCATTTATCTTTTCACTAAGACATTGCACTTGATAAACAGACTTTTGATAACACCGTTCAAGTTTGTCATAATTTTCTTGATTGATTTCAAAACACTTTTCTTGATTTTTATATCTAGCAAGCTTAGTGGTCAATTCCGCATTTGTTTCTTTCAGATTGCGATTGACCGAGTTGACTGTCTCAACTTTAGTAGATAAATTATTATATAAAGAATCATAGAAAGCACGTGTTTCCTTAGCAGTAGCAGGATGTTGTTCTACTGTTCTCCCACTTTGTTCCACATTAGAAACTGCAGAGATAACATTACTGTTATTTTGTTGAACTTAGTGTGGTTCTGGAATGGGTTTGAGTAGTTCAGTATACTGCTCCTCTTGAGTAAACATATTGAATATATCATTATATAATAATTTTCAAAATGATGTACCTCAGCTGATCCATCATAGATGGGAGCTTTGTTAGTCTGAGTACCCGATGTCGATGCTTGTTGCAAATTAGCCATCAAGATGCAGTTTGCATTGACTTCTCAATCTCTTCAAGATATCATGTAGCAGCCATGAAAGCAAAATTGCTCTGATTAGAGTTGGATTCCCTGCCTCTTACCTTTTGAGCAGTCAGCAATCTGAGTCTGAAGAAAAGCAACATCCCTTTTTCTTGGTCTGACTGTGCAGTTCCTAGCAAGATGACCTAATCCTTTGCAGTTGTAACACGTTATCTGATTAAAATTATTCCCAATTGCATTACCCTCAGCCCGTGCTGCTACAACATTACAATTCCCATTCAGATTCAAATTCTGATTAGCAATCTTCGGAACAACAATAAGCCCATTTTGATTTCCCACATTCTGAATACCCAGATTTTGAACTGCATTTTGAACAACCTAATTCCCGAAATTTTGTACTGCATTATACCTATTTTGATTCCTAATATTCTGCCCAGCATACTGTCTAAACTTAATCCTATCATTACCTCCAACCATCTGCATCTGTCTATCTTAACCCAAATTCATACCCAACTATGCAATCTGCCTATTACAAGGGTTAGATGAAATTCCTTGGTTGTTGTTGGTTGGTGTTGAATAGTTAAGTTTGAATGCTTTAGCTATTAGAACAAGTGTCATGTGCATTGTAGTTGTGAGATCTGTAATGTCTTTGGGATTTGGCATTGGTTGTTGCATGTAGTTTATGTTGAATGATGGTTGTAGGTTGAAGTTGTTGTTGTGTTGTGGTTGTTTTATGTAAGTAACCAGTGATGGTTGATCTTGGTGAAACACTGGATAGTTGTAAGGATTATTGGAATTTTTCATTAGTTTCAAGGGATCATGTGTTCTTGCAAGTCGTTCTGCCCTCAGTTCATTTACCTCTGCCTAATTGTATTTCTAGAAATCATACAACTGAGTGTAATCTACTTCATGCAAATCCTTTGTATTAGCTTTCCATTTGGTTTAGATTAGCTTTCCATTTGGTCTACTCTTTGCATAACAGAGAATACAAGAAACCATGGAACATAGTTCTCTTTGTTAAGCATAGGAGGGGGTGTTTCAAAACCAGCAGCATAAATGTCTTGTTGCATCGACATTGCAAGAGCGATGTGAAATGATAAGCAAGGATCGTTTTAGTGATTATGAGTTTTTCTTGATTACGTTTAAGTCTTTGAGAAATTCAGTGTATAAATTGCCCCCTTTAAAACTGCGTATAAATCGCCCCCTTTAAGACTACGTATAAATATCGGCCTTTAAAACTGCGTATAAATAACGCCCTTTAAATCTGCATATAAATAGCGCCCTTTAAGACTGCGTATAGATAGCGCCCTTTAAGACCGCATATAAATCACCGTGTATAAATAGCCGTGTATAAATCGCCGGTATAAACAACCGTGTATAAATCGCCGGTATAAACAGTCGTGTATAAATCACCGTCTTCAAATGTATACATCGCCGTCTTCAAACGTATAAATTGTCGGATTCATATTTTATTCCAAATCAGTTAAAGACACAATTTTTGACGTTTTTGTTTGATTTTTCTTGTACAACTTACTATCATAAGCCTAGTAGAAGCATAAAAACACAAACTTTAAGGTTTTTAACACAAAAAATTTCGGATCAAGATTTTGAACACAAACTTTCGAACCACAAAAAACCTTATAAAGGATGAAAAATTTGATGTTTTTCTAGGAACCATTTACAAACTAGCTTTAACTCTCCCTACATAGAATGATCTATCGCAGCTCATAGCATCACTACCAACCCGCCCCATAATTCAGACAAACTATGAGTACGGACACTGAGTACCACTATATAATACAGAGTTTAAAGAATATATCCCCTAAAAACAGTAAGATGAGAGTATATCTAGTAGTGAGTAAGTTCGAACCATAACTACGCATTAGTAAATACATACAAATACACTATTTAGATTATACAATAGGTACCCTGTATCGCAACTATAAAGCTCTCCCTTTCCCGTCACCTCGGCACTATCGCTGTTTACGCACTCCACTCTGGAGTGCAAGAGGTCGCAGTGGTTAATCACTCACAGAGAGTGATGTGATCTTATTATATATGCCTGTAACAATGAGCTCTTATGAGGTATGAAAGTGACTAGTATAGGATCTACTCATTCTCAAGAGATCGACGGCATGTTAGGAGAGTGAGAAGATATATTTATGTGAAGTAATAGCACGCGACAGACTCTCGATTAACTGAGCTCTAAATGAGAGAGGAGGCAGACGCACCTGCTCTTTTCGCCTAACGTTGTATTGACTCAGCGAAGTAGACTGCAGCTCTTGGTCTTTCAGTGAACTCTCTCTATGTATCGAGCGCATACGTGGACTCTGTCCAGAGGTTTGACTCCGAAGAACGTGACCATGCTCTTGTGGCGATACCACATACTAAAATCCTATGTAACTGCCGAGACCCATTCTGTCACAGACCGTAGTGCACTACACCTTAGGACCACTATGTAGTGTTGAGCTAGCATAACTGAAGAAATGCACATTCCACCACGATCATTCTCTTGATAGTCTGTATGAGTATACCATACACACACAGTGCGCCCACCAGTCCCGCTCGCGCCGCATCAACTCACCTCCCTAAATCGCATCAATCCATGATTGCTAGTTTCTGTGGCTACATTTTTCAAGTTCAAACACGCATTTTTGTTCTGTAGTAGCTCAAATCTTCTCTAACATAGCTCATGGTTGCTAGCATTACACTCTGCGTCTCACTCGCTAGTGCTGCCAAGATCACCTCTCATAGAGTAGGCATATGTCAATACATCATGCTAGGCCACCCCCAACTTCAGCGCTCTCTGCGTTCTGCCTATGAGCACACTCTATATATCTGTCTCTCCTCTATGTATGCGTAGTTTATGAGCCTTAAATCCATATGATGACATAGCCGATAAAGACATGCTGATATTAATATTAGTCTTCCATATGTATTCTCCATACTATCTACCTATGGCTAAACCTGTATATGTGTGTGTTACTGCGGATGGATCGTAGAAGTAGATATAGCAGTTATGGTGGACCAAGAGATGGAACACACAGTTAGACGACTTTGCGATGTAGTATATAGACTAAACATAGCGGCTCAGCTGCACAAGTGACAATGGTCTCAATAGAATAGATACAAAAGCTATCGAAATACTATAACGTCTTAGACGTATAGGTGTCAGTTCTGATATCACATATGCGCTACAATCCCCTCTAAACGATAACATACACAGACTCGACCACAACCAACAACCCTCTAACCTGGTACACGCTCACTGTACACACTGCGCTCGGCCACACCACCAGATCCGCAACGCAAATCCATGCCCTGACCCTCCTCGAACTGTACAATGAGACTCCACCGCCCTGTCACCGCGCATTAAACCACACCCTACGTTCGCACTGAGCGTATGTCTGGTCCATAGTAGAACAGACACATCGCTCCCTGACTCTATCGGTAGGCATAATCACACACCTTCACCCTACAATACGCACATCTACAATGCTACCTAAAAACATCATTGGTCAAAACACCCTCACACACTCATCCCATACCGCCCGCACACACTCTACCCCCTCACATGTGAAGATATCCCTCAGAGTGGACTACAAGTCCGCTCAAGACGCGCTCTCGCTCTGTACCACACACACAATAACACATCCACCCGGTTCCTCTACCGACTCTTGCCGTCGCACCCACAATGTGTCAAAAGGCCCTCCGCATAATGTTGATCGTAAGTTCCTTTAATGAGATATTCACCAATTGTGAAACTGTCCTCCTCAAGCTTTCGTGTAGTGACTCATCGCACTAGCTCAGTAGAGACTATCTGAATCCGCATCTGACCAGAAGTCTTACGTTGGCTCACCAATACCGATCATCCCACATACCCTTTCCTTCCTGCTCAGCGGCACCCCTCGCCACAAGTAGCCACTTGACACCCTCTCCGAACTCTAACTCATAGAAGTATGATATAAGGGATCGTATCTGATCCACCTACCCTTCTACTTGGACACAACCCACCCCTCGCCAGGCTGTCCAGACCATCCCGCCACACATCATTTCTCCCGCACCTCCTGAATCCAAATGCACCACTTGTCCATACCTCTCCCACTTACTCACAATACGCTCAACTAGAGACCTAGTATACATGATAATACGTAATCATATAGATCCATGATGCTCACAACGCGTGATGATATGAACAGGTCATCTACACATCATCCGCCTATGCAGAGGCTACACCGACTGAAAGCTGAGACATCCATCGCCCAGACAAAGTTGTAAAGATCCTATACCCAGTAACAGATATATATGGACCACCACGACGCAGTAACAATCACCCGATGATCCCCACGACACTCATCCTCGACAGGCCAACCCAATATAGGAACCCATCACCTGACACGCCTCCCACGCGACCGCCCTATCAGCTCGTGACCCTTGTCCCACACGCTCACTCTCGAACCGCATACACTACCTGTCCTACCCAATACGCACACCTATGTCTGAGCTTCCCTAATCCTACCCCAGTGGATCCTCACATCACAAAGTTGCGCAGTCGCACGCGCTCTATGCAATATCAATACCATCTTGTCGAGGAGCATACACCTATCATAATAGCACAGATACCAATAACATAGAGTTTCGCACTAGCCACTGACTACTATCAACACGGAATCATATTAAACATGATGTCCACAATCACGTCTAACAGTGAGATTCTGAGTGTGAAGCGTCTCTAGAGATGGCCGAGTGTAACGGGTGACACCGCCGTGACTCTGGTTTATGCGGATTTTTAGAGTAGATTCCCCCGCCGTGCCCGTGAGAAGAGCTGGATAGACCAATTGTACAAGGTCATGGAACGGTGACTTTATAAATTACACTTGCGTCATGACCCTTAAGGACATGCCTCCTCTTCGAGGTTGTTCAGCACAACAGTTATTCCATCATCGATGGCAATGTAATTGTTGGACTTGGACCGGTTTGCATTGCGTATGTTTTACCGAAGAATCGTCATTACAGAACTAGTAAAAGACCAGCAGCCCCACCACTTCATTGGTGTAGAAAGTTACCAGAGGAAGCTCAATATCACCAAGACTCAAAAGGATTTCCCTACCATCTCTGCCAAAGAACTATACACTCTATCATTCGATCTGCCAGGGGTTGTCTATGAGGACTCAATCAATCGAAAGAGATTAATGTGTGTTTATCAAGCTGTTTTGTTTGAGGTTAATGTGGTATTTCAGCCACATTCCATTTGTACCTAACTGTTTTTTGGTTAATACATTACCGGGGTAAACCCTTTACCCAAAAAAATCAAAAGAGATTAATACGAGCTGATGAGCTCTACAAGTTCTCAGATGGAACGCTCAAGCTGGTTCGAGACACTCTCCATCACAGGCTGCGGAACTTTAGACTGGGATACAACAAAGGTAGGCCCAATAGAAAATGGTCAGCCAAGGATCAAAGACGGTCAGGCATGATGGTTAAGTTGATTGAGGAGCAGCTGCTAGAAAGGCGGATTATGCGAAATCTAGAAAGATTGGTAGGTGTAAGGGAACTTGAGATGGACTACAGGCTGATGCAGAGGATAGTATGACTTTCTCATACTTGGTCTCCTTTCATAACAGGTCCTATCTCATTAATCTATCTTGTGAATATGTATATATGTAGTGTAGAACATAAAATAGGCTAATATAAAGTTTGAGTATGAATTATCAAGAATTTTTCAATAAATTCAAAATATCCGTCTCTTAATCAATTACTCCGTATATAGACTACACACACTTGCATCATTCTTGATATCCCCCCTCAAACCCAATGAATGACTGGCGATGGACATGCCTACAACCTCAGAGTGTGTCTCTCTGCTGTATAGAGATGCTCCCTCTTACATAATAACTCCGGCAGTACATAATTTATTCCTATTTTACCAACTAACCAATAAAACTAACAAAATTTTTTTTTATTAACTATTACTTTGTTATCTTATTTTAAACCATTATAGATTGATAATACAATCATCTGATTTCCAAAATATTAATGAGACGATTTTGCATCTTACTCTGCGGATCTAATGGGAGGCCTCGGCGCTAAATGGGGATTCTTTTAAAATTATTCTTTTACAAATTTTCCCTCTCTTCTTCTATAACATCTTAAAACTTGGCCCCCCCGTAATATCCCCCCGCCCCGCTCGATCAATTAAAGGGGAATCTTTTCAGTTGGTAGAAGCTCTTCTCCCTCACCCTTATGATAAACATTTTTGGTTAACGTTGCTTGTTGTGGAGGGGGAAGCACGAGCATGGAGGAACGGGAGGTGAGGAAGTGCATGGGTGCCGACAGCTTGAGTGTGGGGGGGGGTGCTTTGGGTGAATGAGCTTTGCTTTATGGTATGGTGTAACGTTTTGTTTTTTGGGTGGGGTAATTTTTTCTTATTTTTTGATAAAATCAAAAAAATAAATGGAGCGATGGCCAGGGGGGGTGTGATACTTTATATAGTCAGTGGAGTATTGGTTATTCAACCATGGTTGGGGGGCGGACGGGAGGGCGCGCAGGGGGACTGATATGTAGGGTTGAGGGTGGGGCGTGGCTGTCGGTCTCGTGAGGGGGCGGGAGGGGGGGGTGGGGTAGGAGGTCGATTGGTCCCGCAGAGGGGGCGGGGAACCCACTTCGGGGTATTCTCGGACGGCGGGGGGGTTGCCTGGATAGGTAGGGGGGCGGAATAGAGAAAGGGCTATTTCGGGGGGGTCGGCGTGTGAATAATTGGATCAAGAGTGGGGGTTGGGCAAGGGGGGGGTTTTTGGTGTTGGTTTGGGGGCAGGGGGGACGCGATTTGGCTTCCTATTTTGGGCGGAATTTATTTCCTATGGGGGGGCTTGGTGGGTTCAGCGGGGTTGTGGGGGGCGGGATCGGGGGTTGTTTTTTTTTTGTTTTTTTTTTCTTTTAGCTGGCTAATAAACAAATGGTACTCACATACCTATTATAAGACCGACAAAATTGGGTATCGGTTAGTGGTGTTTTTATGGAGTTTTCATAGGTGGTTATGGTTAGGTATTCGTTCTATGATCCTCAAGCCTGGAGGTGAAGAAATGGAGAGAATAGGTGATAGAGATTAGAAAGAGATTGACTTGAGGGGGGGGTGGGGGTTGATAGTGGGTTGTGGGGTTTTGAGGGGAGGGGAAGTTAGATGAGTGATGGAGAAAGAAGATAACTTAGCGGCTGGGATCTACCTAGGGACCATTCTATTAATCAAGGTACAAATGTTTTGATTTATATCACAAGTACCTTGATTAAATTTTCAAATGGTTTTAATGGCAACAATGGACATACCAAAAGACCGACCATGTACTTAATTTTATGGAGTTATAAGGTGGTTATGGTTAGGTATTCGTTCCATGATCCAGCCAGAACTGGAGGGATCTACCTAGGGACATTCTATTAGATAGAATAGAAGTCCTTAGGTAAGATACAAAAGGAGTAAAAGTAAGAATGGGAATAATGCAGACTAAGACAAAGCTAACACTGGAACAAACCTAATATGGTGTTAGTGATGAAGTCTTCATAAGCATTGAAGAGGTTGAAAAATAAAAAAGAAATGTAAAGATAAAAGGTGAAAAGAAAAAAGCCCTCCTAACACTTAGGCAAAAACTGAGTCAATACATATGCTATCAAAAACACTAAGATGTTGTCTGGTATTGAAGATAGTCATCATGGACCCAATGATGCAGTGCACAACCCTCCCTAGCCACCAGTGTTTTGAAAGGCTCAAGGTGCACTAAGGTGCAAAGGGCTTATGGAGCCTTGAGACGAGGTGCAGATCAAGGCATGGGCTTCATGAATATGAGTCGCATTAAATTGAAGTAAATTATAATAGTTTAGGCGAAAATTTATAGATTAATGATGACTTATATAACACTAAAATAATTAATGTATCTAAAAAAATTGAATAGTTAAACTAAAAATATCAAGCAATGTATCATATTCATGGCATGACGAGATTACGCTATCTCATGGGTAAAATAGAGGGATGAGTCTGTATGTGCAGACACTTGAATTGAACGACCAAACACTTAAATTGATTGATTTATTTAGTTTCTAGGTAGTTTTTAGGTAATCTATTATTAACATATAAGGGCGACGAATGTTAAATTCGAAAACAAAGTTTCAAAATCCGTTACCTTTCTTAGGCGCGCCTAGGCTCAAGTCTCTAACTCCCAAGGCTCTGCGCTTTTTGTGAGCCTTGTGCATGTGCGGAGCCTCGATCTGAAAAAATCCCTAGAGCTTGAGCCTTAGAGCCAAGTCGCGCTTTTTAAAACTATGCCAGCCACTCAAGCTCTATTAAAAGACTCTTGTTTAACACATTTATATCGACTTTCTCACTCCAAGTTAGTTAGTATTGAAAAGGTGGCAGTCTGCTCCAGGCTCCGATTACTAAAACGAAAATGCACCATTGAGTCTAGAGCCACAAGAAATCATCAATAAATCTCATTAGGACACTATCCAAAAATACACTTGTTCTTCATACACTGTGAAAATAAGTGAAATAATAAGAGTCCTATGCATTATCCTTGTGATTTTGCACGAACATCAGAGTGATACTTCACAGTATTCACAGTGACGATGGAAATCCTACTAGTGCCAACATCAAACAAGCACTACGGCAGGTGACTTGTGAGATCCTATATGGATCAAACTTGTGACAACTGGTTGTTTGACCTTTGTGAGCGAATCCTATATGGATCAATAATTTTATGGACAAATCTGATATCTATTTTGGTTCAGTATACGAAGTGTGATGGAGATGAAATGAATTTTGAAGATATTTTTAAATATAACAACTTTTGGTGAGTTTTAAAACCCTCTGTATTACTTAAACGTCCAACTGGATTTTCCTTAAAAATCAAATTTTTCAATCTTATTTTTGTCCTATGGGGAAGCCATCTCAAGGTACTTCATAAAAAAGCTGAACATGAATTGACGGACTCAAATCGGAAAGATAGTAACCTACCAATTCTCTCTTACCGTGTTTGTCTGCGCTTTTGAGAAGTTCGTGCAACCGAGAAACGGCTAGTGCAGCTTCCGGCGAAACCCTGTCAATGAGATTCTTTTGCATTCGACCTGCATCACAGACAGTATTGATAATGAGTATTTATACTGATTAACGGGGAACCATGGTTATTGCAACCGTATTCGACGAAGTGACAAAGACACTTTCATCCATATATGTTGTTTATCACTAACCTATACATGCCAGTTTTCTTGACGGTAGTTGCAACTAGTCCATGACAAGTCAGATTCACTGCCACATGCTCATACTCGGCCAAAAAATGTAAAGATATGATGAAAGCTCAAGTACATGATACAAAGTCTTCCGCTACTCTGATTTCAAAAGTCTTCCTTGAAGTTAAGAAGTATTCAAGATAAAGCATTTTAAAAGAGACAAAGCTTTCAAGACAAAGAGAAGTATGAGCATGTTGGTCCAGATGTAGCAAGTTCACAACAAGGCAAAAGATCTCAAGATGATGAAGAGATTATGTTTGACTGATGGTCTCAAGAAGCTTAAGATCACAGGCAAGTCAAGCTGAAGGAACAAGCTCAAGCCTAAAGTAAAAAGATCACTACACATATCACATGATAAAGAGAAAGTTCAAGACTATGACCAAGTTTGAGGACATTCACAGAATGCTAAGCTTAAGTTTTTGTAAAATGAAGTGACCTCCCTTAAGGGGAGATTGTTAGAAATCAAGAAAAGACCCGGTCACTTCCAATATTATAATTCGTAGCTCGTAGTCTATCATGGTGTAATAGTCAAGCTAACCGGGTCAACATAAGGAGACCTTATGTTGACCATGCCACAAACCTTATATAAATACCCCTCTCCTTCTATGAAGAGGGTGTTGGTCATTTGGATGATCTAATATTACATGTTTCTTCTCTCGCTAAGTGATCAACCACTCCTCTTTATCTCTCTAGATTTTCTCTCTACTTCTGTCTTGGTTTATGTGATTTGATATCCTACATGAATGAAATGAATTGGCATCTTAGGTGATAGCGTACGGGAGTTTTAGATTAATTGGCTACAATGCATGCACTTGAAACATGCACAAGACAAGCTCATCAAAGCTAGGGTTATGCAACCTGCCTGGGAAGCAAGTTCTCAAGCCAAGACACGAACGGATCAAACCCGATAGGGTACCCATGCAAAAAAATGCTAGCCATTACGACAGACAACACGTGTTACGTGAGGTTGTGCTATGAACATCACACTAGTACATGCACTTATTCATGGAGCATTCCATGACATGACAAAGCCAATAATGTCACGCCACATGTTATTCTTGTCACCTACCTCGAATGTCTACTACGTGGACCATCCTTAACCATCAGATCACATTGACAGGTTGCACAAAACCCTAAATACACCTCTATAAATGCCGTTCCATTTCCTTGAAATGGACCAAGTCACATTCAACTATAATCTCTTACAATATAGTCAGCTCGTGAGTGTTACCCTAAATCTTGACTCCGATCATACCTTGTGGTCCTTACCGAACGTAGGAAATCAAACGATAGACTATACCTCACCCCGAACCAATGATTACGTACCATACGTAAACATGGCGCCACTTGTGCTACATGAAACATACATAGGCAGCATTTTTATTTTTTTGATTCCGAGAAACCATAAAATCCTTCTTGTATTTAGTTTTCCGTCATGGAACTTGCTAAAAATGTAGTTATTTTTTTTGTAAAAATACAAAAAAAGGTTTTTACCGTGAAAATTTTCATTTTCATGCGTCAAACCTTAACGATTTTATCGTTACAAAACACGAAAACTTCATATCACCTTAACAAAACTCTGTTTCTACAAAAACTATATTTTACGAAATTGTCATAATCACAAAACCAACAAATACCATTACCACCACCCCCATTTAATACTTATGGTAGCACCGACGACATCACACAAACGGACGAGGGCCTGGCATTGTTAATGCAAAATAATCACAACAAACACTAAAAAGCACACTTTCATTTCCAAGAAGCCCACCATTAAACATCACTAATGCCTCAAGGAAAAACAACAACTTCATAACACCACTTATTGTACGATCAATATCTAGGTCGACACTTGGGGACCGTACTGATCATGCGAGGACCAACACAATCAACTTTCTTGGAAAAAATGTTGCGCCAAAACTAAAAAACATGCAATGAGGGCCATGACAAAACCTCTTTAACACAAGTGCACAACTACTTAACAATCACGCACCACCTCAAGTACAACAACCTCTAAAGATCAGTTATCATGGCATACCATCGTAACATCCACAACATACAACGTATTAGGGAGCGCAAAGCATGCAAACCTAATACCATCAACAAATCATGTATCCAAGAGGGTCCACACAATCAATACCTAGATATCAGCACACTCGGGCAGCCATCTCGCTCATGTCTACCTAGGCTCAAACCCCAAAACAATAGGCTTCCTCCATGGACTTGTTCAACACGTTGATTACAAGGGTGATGTACAGGAATGGAGGACACAACTATAAGATATTTAGTAATTATGTGCCTCAGCATCTTCGTTCATTGGAGATTGAAAGACACTACTTCGTGAAGTGGATTGAGGAATATCGACTCCTAGTGGGCTTGAAGCTTCCATTCGACATAGATGGAGTTGAAGATCCTGATTGTCACCCCCTCCCAAATTATTGTAGCAAAAAGGTAACCGAGGGTGGTGACTTTATAGTACATACACAAGATATAAATAACGACCTCTATATGAGTCGTTTAAAAAGTGTTCATTTGATACATTTAAATAAAACAAGTATTCAACCAAGGACAATCAATTTTTTCAATACAAAATGATAAATTGTTTGAATGAAATCCAAATGAACATGGTTATCCATGAAAAGACTTCGAAGATGCGACTCTAACAAGCTAGCCATGCAATTCACGAACCTAAGAAATACATGCTTAAAATGTCAACAATGATGTTGGTTAGTTCATAGGTTTAAGTAAATATAAGTGTGTACTACAAGATTTCCAAGTGTATGACCATTATAACAAATATAATGTCATATAAAAAGTAATTACTATTGCACTAAGCTCATGACATCGAAGCCTTAACCCACACATTTTTTTGTTGTTGTGCCCCTGTAGGTGTCTATCCCAAGAACACCCAAAGCTTCCCCAAATGAAATGCATCCGTTTTAGCCTTGGTAGCTCATAATTGTCAACCCGGACAGGGGTTTTAGGCGCTTTAGGTCTACAATCGGGAAATATGGCAAGTTCAATGAAACAAGAGTCCTAACTGTAACCTAATTTAATAATAAGGCGCTTTAGGTTTACCAAGTGCATATGAGTTTTAAAAACTTTTTATCACTCTTATGTACTTGTGTCTAAGGTTTTCTAAGTTCAAACTATACTTTAAAAACAAGTTTACAGGTGTTTTATAGTGGAAAGTATTTCAAAAATAGTTGTTGAAACAAGTCTTTTCTTGACTTTACAGGGTCATATCT
>BQNB010174751.1:0-13230 GCA_026074375.1 Tanacetum coccineum
AAAGCATACATGTAATACTCTTTATAAGACACACACTCATAATCTCATACTCTTATTTTCTTGTTGACAGACAACTCAAATGTCTATCTCCTCAAATGATTCCACACCAACAATCAAAAGGAAGATCATCCAAGAACATCTCTTAAAACTCAAGTCAAAACAAATTAACCCAAATGTCATTCCACCCGAAGTCTTAGAATCAAGACAAGTGTTGATCCCACTTGAATAGATCTTGCTTAGCTTTTAAAAGGCTTAGTTGTATTGAATAAATCCAAGACAACTATGGTAGAAACTTTGATTGAATATATCAAAGACTATGCGGAATCTAGTCTATGATACTAAGAAGAATAAGCAATAAAACAATAACAAACAAGATTGTATAATACCAAACTTTAAGCCTCAATATATTGATATGGACACTCTTGATAGTGTTAGGGTTATACAAAACTTTGAAGCTATAACAAAACTATTTCTAGATGATATAAAGATGAGACATATATATATACACATATATATATATATACATATACATATATATATATATATATATATATAAACGACATGCCCTAGGGTCTCCTTTTATACACCAAGGAACCCTAATGGGCTTACAACGCATTTTCTATACATACATATCTTTTCATAAAATATCTCATACATATCACTTTAGGAGTACTAAAACAAACTAACAGTACTAACTAAACTCTAACAGCAGAAACTCTTCTAGCAGTAGTAACTAAAACTAGCAGTAGTAACTTTACAACTAGTAGTAGTAATGACTTAGAATATTTTCTCTAAACTTCACCAACAGTAGAAATATAACCAGCAGCAGTAACTTCCATATTTAGCAGCAGTAACTTCAACAGCACCAACATCCTCCCAGTAAAACTTTCTCTACCTACAATAAATCATCAATAATCTTAAAAAACAATCTTCATACCATACCTTCTTCATTAACCAAACACTCTTCTACTTCTTCCTATTGCTCTATACAAACTCATAAAATTTCCTAATCCCATTTACACTCATGAACACTTCACTTCTTTAACTCAACAACCTACAAATCCATCTTCTTGTGTCCCCCCCTCGTATACTTTCTTTCTTCCAGGCATCGTGAATAGAAATTTCAAGTATCTGTCAATAGATAAATGAATTCACATGAAAACTCTCTCTCACACCCTCGCACTCCCCCCGCTTTTCATGTGCAGCTCCTGGTGGACCCTCTTCCTAGATTTAATATTCCTTCCCCCACCCTTGGACTCAAAAAAGTTATACGATCACTCCCTAAAGTATCATCTGTATACCTTCTGGGCTTGTTGTTCTCAAATCTTTCCTTTACCAGCCTATATAGATCTAACACATTTTTTTTGTCAAAATCATCAAGCATTGCAACCTATCCCCATATCTTAGTCCTTTTTTTTCCAATCCCTCTGCCTGATGAATCTGATATTACATTTGTATTCTGCTAGAATGTGTGGTTCCTTCCAGTCAACTATTGGATATTTTGTACATAATGATTCAACATTGACAGCTTCATCATCTCTTGAAACTATCTCTAAACAAAGTTGAAGTTCTGCCTTTTTTGCATCATCCTCTAGTTTTTACCTCTTGACACTTTCTTCATCATGTTCTTCACCTTCTCTTTTCTTACTAACTGTTTCCTTTCCACTGCTTTCAGTTTTCTTTCCACTGCCTTCCACCACCTCTGAATCCATAGGAACAAATGAATTTACCCTCTTCATTTCTTTGTCAAACAACATCTGAATTTCTTCAAAACTTTTGTTCTTCAACTGAGTATGTTTGTATCCAGCCATGTTTCTCAGATAGGTAGACATTTTATTCCTCTTTTGTGCTTTAGTTGGTGGTTTTCTTTTGATCTTTTCAGCTCTAAGTTTTGCAAAGTGCTTCTTCCTTTTGTCCATTAACTCTACAAATAATCTTGACCTCTCTTCAATGGTCAATTCTCCCTGTTCTTCTGCTTGTAGTCTCTGAGCTAACTCATAATCTGCCTCCATCATAGCTTTGAGATATTTTCATGAAATTAAGTTAGCCTCTTCTTCTTTTTTGTTATTGCAGACCTTTTCTTCTTCTGCTAACTAGCCTCTAATTCTTCTACAAGTCTTTTAGCCACTTCTTCATCAAAGTTGATCTAATCCTTTTCTTTAATGGCTTCTCTTGTTTAATCATTTTAGCTTTTCCCTTGTCTTTTAGATCATGTTGTGAAGGAGGTACTGCTTTTCTTGTTCTAGACTCACTAGGTTCTTGCATAGTCACTCCTCTTGTTGGTCTAGTAGCAGGCTCACTAAAATTTTCTTTTGATTATCTTTCTTTTGCTTTTTCTTTTGATTTCTCACTTCTCATCATTATTAGTGTCTGAGCAATTGTGAGATCTTCATCTTCAATAATAGTTGTTGTTGTTGGAGGAGTACTTGGCTCAGCAATACTAACAGATACACCAGTAGTAGTAATTAGTGCACTGGCAGTAGTAACTAATATTGCTGCTTTTGAAGAGTTTTGCCTAGCAGTATTAAGTGTTTTTTTGGACCAGAATTTTCATTTAAGAATGGCTTTTGGTAACAAAAAATTACGTTTTTGGATGAGGGTGAGTCAATCTTTGAGAATTTTGGTGATTCATCCTACTAACATTGTTCCATATAGGTTTTTCCACCATTTTATTTTCATAAAAATTACAATCTTTGATTAAATGGTTGAAACTGCCACACACATAGCAAGCTTTATTTTTTAAACTCAAAATTACTTCCTAATTTCTGAGTCATCAAATTATTCTAGTTTCTCTTGTTACCTCTAGAACTTTGACTATTTTTCCTAGGGTATGCTAGCTTGCTTATTATTCTCTACCTTCTCAGCAGATTCCCTAGGTATTTTCAAATACTTATTAGATTTAACAAAATCTACTTTAGCAAAACTAGGTTTTCTCTGTTTAGACTTAAACTCAGTCTCATTCGCATCCTCACTGTCAGATATCCAGTCTTAAATAAGTGGTTTACTAACAGACTTAGGTTTTGACACGCACTCACGCTGGCTTAACTTTTCTAGTTGTAATGCAGGACACTTATTTATTGATGTGTAAAAACATAGTCTTCCTCATCAGCAAGTACCAAAATAGGTTTAGGGGGCATGAAGTTCCCAGTATAGGGAAGTGGAACTGCATGATACCCTTTACCTGCTTTGTACTTATCATTCACCTAATAATCAAACACTTGACTATCAACCACTTGACTATCATACCCCACACCAGTCTTGAACTTATCACTTACTTGAATCTCTAACAGTTTGCTTTTGCGCGCTCGCTCGCTATTTCAAACTTCTTTAGATAGCCATCTGTCACTTTAGATCCATCTCTTCTAAGTCATCAGCATCAATCTGTTATAAGTCCTCATTATCTAATTGTGGACTATTGGATTGGTTTGCAAAGAAAGAATAGATCACAACATCACTCATACTATCAGTATTGGTAGAGTTAGAACCATGAGCTTGATTAGAACTGCCAGAGTTATTAGAAGACACAAAAGCCACATTTTATGAATTTTGGTTTAAGCTTGATGACCCTTTAACTTCAGTTTCATAAATCTTTATATTGTTGTATAGGTTATCTATGCTCAAGGTGTCTAAATTAGGTTTGTTCCTCCAGATCAAGGTATGAGTCTTCCATTCTGATAGGAGACTTCTTAAAAACTTTAGATTCATATCTTCTTGAGAAATAGTTTCACCTAGAATCCTCTAGTGACTGCAAGCTTGAAGCCTATCATAGGTTTGATCAAGTCCTTTTGAGCTTGATCTATTGAAATTCTTATATTGTTCCTTTAGAAGTGTCTTCTGAGTTTTCTTTGACTCTTTATTACCTCCAAACCTTTTCTCTATAGCTTCTATCATAGTCTTGGCACATTTGTAGGTATTAAACTTTAGTTGATGTTCATTTGGAAGAGCCATCAACAATGTACCTCTTGACTTTTAACTTCATTTCTTCACCTTGCTAATTCTCCTGGTTTGTTAAGAAAGGATATTTTTGGTCAACACCCCACCCATCAATAGTTCTCTTTGGTGGAGGTGAGTCACCATTTACTATTACTTCCCAAAGAGCATAATTTGTCATAGGAAGTACTGTTCTATCCTTATTTTCCAAAGCTTAAATTCACCTGGATTGAGCACTGGAAGTTTTGTAGCAGCAATTATTGGTGAAGATACTACCTTTATGTTTTCACAAAAAATAGATCTGGTATGTTTAGATTGTTTCTTTTTATTCAAAGTTTCTCAACAAGCTCTGAGACCACTTGTTGATCCCACTTGAATAGATCTTGCTTAGCTGTGTAAAAGGCTTAGTTGTATTGAATAAATCCAGTCAAACTATGATAGAAACTTTGACGGGTAATATACCAAAGACTATGTGAAATCTAGTCTATGATATTAAGAAGAATAAGCAATAAAACAGTAACATACAAAGATTGTATATACCAACTTTTCAGACTCAATATATTAATACGAACACTATAATAGTCGTTTAGGGTTATACAAAACCTTGAAGCTATAACAAAACGATTTCTAGATGATATGTGAAGATGAGATATTGAGATACTAACCTACATGCCCTAGGGTCTCCTATTATACACCAAGGAACCTTAATGGGCTTACAACGCATTTTCTATACATACATATCTTTTCCTAAAATATCTCATTCTTATCACATTAGCAGTACTAACATATAACTAATAGCAGAAACTCTTCTAGCAGTAGTAACTAATTCCTAGCTAGTTTGTAATAACTTTACAACTAGCAGTGACTTAGAGTATTTCTGCCAGTTCTTCACAGCAAGTAGCAATTATAACAGCAGATAGTATAGTAATCTTCATAACCTAAGTGAAAATAGCAGTTAACTTGAACCAACAGTAGTAATAGTTAAGAAGTCTTTTATTCCCAACACCTGTGTAGGTAAGGGTGGATATGATTTCAAACCTGTATTATCAACATTAGGAGTACCTGTATCAACTGATGTATCTTGCTTCTCCTTCACCACTGGCACGTCAGTCACAGCTGGTAATACAACTTTAACCACCTTATCCTTCTCCTTTACCCCTCTCCCACCCCCACTCCTTTTTTGACTTAGGAACCCACTGGCTCATCATTCCACAGCTCAACACCATTTCAGCAATCCATATTTAATCCTTAATCAAAAACCACAACACGAGAACAAGAAGACACCGGCAGTCTTCAACACCGAAAACCCTAACAACGGTTAAGGTTAGAATTTAAGCACACTGAAACACCTAAAAGCCAAATAAATTCTGAATAAAACAGGCCCTAATCGACCAATGATCTCAAGGATCACAACCAACAAGAGTAATCAATTAGATCTTAACCGACCACAACAAGAGTTGTTAATTAAATCCGAATAAAAAATATTACTAGTGCGGCAACGATGGAATCTTTAATAAACAATATAATGATGACAATGAATGGCATGGAATATTAAATATAAACCGACCACAACTATTACTCAATCTAGATGATCAGAAGGACGAGTTAAGTATCGGTTGGATTTTAAGAATTAAGCCGCCAAGATCGTCAAAATTGGGTCGTAGGGTTTTTTTTAAATATTAGAATTATATTTTACTCCCAAAATAGAGCTAAACTTATACGGGATGTAAAGACACCTTCAAGAGTACTTCTGGTGGAACTCAATTCTTAGGCGTGAAAGCTTGGTTAGATGGTCTCAAAGGCAAGATGTACGGACGTTAGTTATCGCGAAAGCAGAATATGTGTCTCTATCCGCCTGCTGTTCCCAAGTCCTTTGGATGCGGACACAGTTAACGGATTATGGCTTTCACTTTAACAAGATTCCAATCTATTATGATTCAAAATCAGCCATAGCCATATCCTGCAATCTGGTCCAATACTCAAGAACAAAACACATCACTGTCCGCTACCATTTCATAAAGGAACATGTTGAAAAGGGTATGATTGAATTGTATTTTTTCAAGACGGATTACCAACTGGTAGACCTCTTCACCAAAGCTCTTCTAGTAGATCGATTCAACTATTTGGTTCATCGCCTTGGTATGCGTAATTTATCTCCTCAGGTTCTTGATCGTCTCTGAAAATCTCAGTAAATTCTAAGTACTATATTTAATCAGAAACCAAATTATAAAAAATATAAAACTATAAAAGCAAAATTATAGAAATCAAAAAATTTTCAAGAGTAAATACAAAAAATATTCTTCTCCGAATGACTCTCGACAATCGATAACCATTACGCACCTTAATAATGTTGATTAATATTAACACGGATGAATAAATGAAGTTCGAGCGAGAGATTCAAATGCTTTCAAAACATGTCCTTTCATTTTTTTACGACTTCTAAGTAAATGTCAGCTTAGGACTCGGTTTCCAAAGGAAGGAAAATGTTCATTTATGTATATAGAGAGTAATGTTAATACAAAAATTGTCTATAAACTGTATATTTTATATTTTTTTGACTCTTAACGTTTTGAATACTAACAAAATGTAAAAACGTTTATGATAAAACTAAACGTTTACAAATTATTAATCGTAAAATTCCATTTCTAAGATTAGTAATCACTTAAGGTATGAACAAACAAATCATTAAGCGTGATTAGTGATTTCACAAAACTAATTATACAAAATATTTTTCTCTTATCCATTACATTTAAAAAAAAATAATTTCACAAAATTAATTATACAAAATATTTTCTAATTAAAAGAAAAGTTTTATTAAAAACTTAAAATTTAAAATATAACCCCCCCCCTTCAAATGGAAGCTTTTCTATTACCAGTACTACATAACTTCCCCACAAAAACACAAAAAAGGAGCATGGTTTAATGATGGTCCCTTATAGCTGGTGGCCACCCTTTATTATATCTTGGACCGTCGGGTCCACGACACGCAGTGACCGTTGGTGTTTTTCCTGCTCTAATACTACTTTATTCCTTGCAGAAAATCAAACCTCTTTGCATGAATTTTCTCACACTTCTTTCTCTCTCTAAAAACCTTCTTTCTCTTACTAAATATCTTGATCACTAATATCTCTTGATCTTGTTTCAAGTGATCTAATTCTTTTCTATCTTTGCTCTCATTTCAAGTGAAGAGATGAACATCCGCCACGCTCCTCCGCTCACCCGCTCAGGCAATGAAGTGTTGATTAGTGATCTCTTCTCCTTTCTTCTAAGTATCAAATATCTATGTTATTTATTATGTATATTTGTGTGAAAGTCTGGATATTGTTGTCAAGAGTGATGATAGTTTGTAGATCTAGTGATCGGTTGTATTGGATTGTGAAGTGGTAGATTGGTTCTAGCTAAGATTTGGACTCGACATTTTGCTTAGTGTCGGAAAATAACGTAAGCGACGTGTAAACGGTTTTCTCTGCCTGAAGGGAGCTTGTTGACATAATGAAATCTCAAGTAGGATACTCGAGGAATGGAGTAGGGTGAAGAAGAGCTTGAATTTCCGAACGACTATAAATAGTGGTGTCTTGTATGATTTGTATCCTTCTCTTCATTTCCTTTTTATTTGTTATGATTTGTATTTACTATTAGTTTAGATATTTACTTGATTGATTCATATTGTTGGTTGGTTAAACATATTACTCGAATCTAAGTATTTTGAAAGCAAAGTTTTAAAACAAAAACAAACATGTAAACTATCCAACCCCCCTCCCCCTTCTAGTTTCCACAATTGGTATCAGGAGTCAAGGTCACTCAAGATTTTTAAAATATACTGTATTTTAAAGCTTGGATCGATCTATGGATTCTGACAAATATCTAGAAGGGCAATCTATGCAAAGACCATCACTCTTTGAAAGTGATAGTTTTATTTATTGGAAAAATAGATTCGAGACATATGTTAAATCAAAAGATCTAGATCTTTGGCATGTTATTATCAACGGTGATTTTCAACCGATTCAACAAAATCCAAAAACCAAATTAGATGAGGTTATTCTTTTTGAAAAACAAAGCGATGATCTTAATAAGAGACTCGCGAAAAATAATGAAGCGAAAATGGTTATTTATAATGCATTGCAATAAAAGAATATTAGTGTGAATTTCATGTGTAATACGGCAAAAGAAATTTGGAAAACATTGTTAATAACCCACCAAGGTAATAGTCAAGTCAAAGACAATAAGATCGACCTTTTGGTTCAACAATATGAACAATTCGTCATTTCCAAAGACGAATCTATAGATAGTTCTTTTGCTAGATTTAATATTATTATACTAAGTCTATAAATGGCTTATACCTTTATTATGCTTTGATATGACACCATGATTATGACGTTTCGGCCTCCTTTTCGGAGTGGGTCGTTACAGCAAAGGTCACGGCGATTGAAGAGTCGAAAGACTTAACATCACTGTCACTTGATGAACTCATCAGGAATCTTAAAGTTCACGAGATGATCATCAAGAAAGATTCTGAAAAAGTCAAAGCTAAAGGAGAAAGAAAATCTCTTGCTTTAAAGGCTAAGAAAGAATCTAGTGATGAGGAGTGTTCGACTTCCGAAAGTGAAGATGAAGAATACGCCATGGCGGTTAGAGACTTCAAGAAGTTCTTTAAGAGAAGAGGTAGATTCGTGAGACAACCTCGGAACGACAAAAAGACGTTCCAAAGAAGCCGTGATGACAAGAACGGTAAAGGTGATAGAAAATGCTTTAGATGCGGCGATCCAAATCATCTTATTGGAGAATGTCCAAAACCACCGAAAGACAAGAACCAAAGAGCTTTTGTCGGAGGTTCTTGGAGTGATAGCGGTGAAGAAGATGATGAGAAGGTCAAAGACGAAACGTGTCTCGTAGCTCAAGCATCAAGTGAGATATGCCTTGGAGTCGACTTGGAACCCGATGAGTGGATAAAGGATAGCGGATGCTCTAAACACATGACGGGTAACCGAAAGCTCTTCTCAAGCTACAAGGCATACAACGGAGGTAATGTTATTTTTGGTAGCAATCTTCGCGGTAACATCATTGGCAAAGGTACGATTTCGAATGACTCTCTCAAAATAGATAATGTAGAACATGTAGATAACTTAAGATTTAACTTGTTAAGTATAGGACAAATATGTGATAATAAGTGTAGAGTAACTTTCTCTGAACATGATAGTGAAATCACTAAGGATGGTAAGGTCATAGGTAGAGGTATTAGGAAAAAAAGGCTTATATGTGATGAAATTAGGAAATAAGCCTAAAGACCAAATATGTCTAGCAACGATTGATGAAAACTCTACGTTGTGGCACAGGAGATTAGGTCACGCAAATATGCGTCTCATTTAATCGTTAGCATCTAAGGAATTAGTTAGAAACTTACATAAGCTTATGTTATCACGATTCACCCTTATAACACAAGATCCGGAGGCTTAGTAAAATGGAAAAGAAAAGTATCCATATTATTAGAGAGAAAAAGATATGATATGGGAAGATGTGTGTGTTGAGAGAAAACACACACTTACACACTTTACAAATGTGAGCTTCACCCCTCCATGGAAGTATGGAGGGGGTATTTATAGTCCTAGTGACACACAACTATTGTAACTAGTCATTATTAGTCCCTACGTGTCACTCTATAAATGAACTGATGTAATTCTGTGTTTGTCACCATATTTTAAGGCTAACAATCTTCCCTCAATATGTGGACATATACGGAATTACTTGAGAGTTTGTGATGCCAATGGAATTACACATAACTTCTTAGCTCCTTGCACTCCTCAGTCAAATGGCGTTGTTGAAAGGAACAATAAGACACTTCAAGAAATGATTAGGACTATGTTAAATGAGCAATCATTACCATAAAAGTTTTGGTGTAACACAGTAGACACTTCAACATACATTCTCAATCGAATCCTAATTAAGAAGCCTCTTAGGAATAACACCTACAACTCTTAAAAGGTAGGAAACCTACTCTAGATTACTTTAGAGTGTTTGGAAGCAAGTGCTTCATTTTAAACACTAAAGACTACCTTACAAAGTTTGACCCAAAGTCATACGAAGGTATCTTTTTAGGTTACTCGCAAAATAGTAAAGCCTACATCATCCTTAACAAACATACTAGGAAATTCGAAGAATCACTCAATATGACATTCGATGAAACTCATCCACCCTCTAAGACATCACCCTTGGTGGATGATGACTTAGATGAAGAAGAAGCAATTAAGGTTACCGAAAAGAAAAACCTAGATGACATTGTGGATGAAACTTTAGAGATTGACGAAATAGTCAATATTAAGGAATCTAGGAACCATCCATTAGAAAATGTCATAGGAAACCTTAACCAAAGAACCCTTAGATCACAAGCCCAAAACCAAAGTAACTTCTTTTGTTTTATATCAACTATAGAACCTAAGAATGTGAATGAAGCCTTAACGGATGATAGTTGGATAGTCGCTATGCAAGAAGAATTAAATCAATTCATTGCTAACGACGTTTGGGAGTTAGTTCCACAACCTAGGAATATGACAATTATAGGAACTAAGTGGGTGTTTAGAAATAAGTTAGACGAGAACGGTATTGTTTCTCGAAATAAGGCTAGGTTAGTTGCTCAAGGCTATAATCAACAAGAGGGCATCGATTATGATGAAACTTATGACCCAGTTACTAGACTTGAGTCAATTAGGATACTATTAGCTTATGCTTGTGCTTTAGACTTTAAACTATTCCAAATGGATGTAAAAAGTGCATTCCTGAATGGTTTTATCAATGAGGAGGTATACGTGGCACAACCTCCAGGATTCATTGACTTTGAAAAACCAGATCATGTTTATAAACTAAAGAAAGCTTTATATGGTGTTAAACAAGCTCCCAAAGCTTGGTATGATAGATTGAAAGCTTTCCTTATTAAACATGAATATAAAATAGGAATGGTAGATAACACTCTTTTTACTAAGATGAGAAGTTCAAACCTCATCATTGTTCAAATATATGTCGATGACATCATATTCGGTTCGACTTGTCAAGACATGTGTGATGAATTTTCCAAAATCATGCATGACGAGTTCGATATGAGCATGATTGGTGAACTTAAATTCTTCCTTGGACTGTAAATAAAACAAATGGAAGATGGTATTTTCTTTAATCAATCTAAATATATTAAAGAAATGCTTAAGAAATTTAGCTTAGAAGAATCTAAACCAATGAAAACCCATATGTCCTCTGATACCAAACTCATGAAAGACGAAGAGTGTGAGTCAGTAGATAGTACCAAGTATCGAGGCATGATAGGTAGTTTATTATACCTAACGGCAAGTAGGCCCGATATCATGTTTAGTGTCTGCCTTTGTGCCCGCTTCTAAGAGGCTCCCAAAACCTCTCACCTTGAAGAGGTTAAACGTATCTTCAGATACATTAAAGGTACTAGGCACTTAGGATTATGGTATCCTAAGGGGACCGACATAGAAACAGTAGTATATGCCGACTTTGATCATGCGGGAGATCATGTGGATCAAAAGAGCACTAGCGGTATTTCTACGTTCGTGGGATGTTGTTTGACATCTTGGTTCTCAAAGAAACAAACCGCTCTTGCTATATCCACTACCAAAGCCAAATACGTAAGCGCCGAAAAGGCATGTCAACAAGCACTATGTGTGACAACCATGACTTGAGCAGGTTAGTCAAACTATTAGTGTTGACTTATGTATCTGTTGCAACATATGGGTTATGTGTTATATGTGTTTATACGTGTTTATATGTGTTTGTGTGGTATATGTGAGATTGGATAATCAATCCATTGAGCGTGATCGTCTCATTGGGATTGGATTTGTGTTGGATTTTGTGGAATTCATTTCGTTCACCTTTGGTGACAAGGAAATGATTTCGGTGATTGAAGCGGTTTCGCGTTAATTATGTAAGTAATTATACGTATATGTAATTTTGTGTTAGTAATTTAAGATAAGATTAGGATTTAGTAGTTAGGATATGAGAGAAATGAAATTCCTATTTTTGGAAAGTTAGGATTAATAAAAATAAAAAGTTAATTATTTTTAAAGGTTTAGTAAAGTGCGTTTACGCAAAAAAAGGTATACTCAAATAAGCTTAGATTTTTATAAAAACTTAAGATAAAACAAATAATTAAGTAATTAATAAATAAATAAAAAAAATATTTTTTTATACATAAATAGTAAAAAACAAATTTTAGAAGAAAAATAATTTTAAAAGGAAACAAACTCTAATTAGACTTTATCTATAATTAGTTAGGGGCCTATAAATACAAAATAAAATCCCATAACCCTCCCCCTTGGTATAACCAGTCAAAGAAAGAGAAAAGAGGAGAAAAAATTAGGGTTTTTGCTTTTGTGAAAAAAATCAAGCTCTAAGGTAAGTTTTAATTAATCCTTGTTAGTTATTAATCATTAATTCATGTAATAATTATTATGATGGAATTAGGGTTTTTTAAAATCAGTAAATTAATGATGTTTAATCATATTTCAATGATTAGGGTTTAATTAGAAGCTTATGGGTGTAATTGGTTAGACTTAATTCGCGTTCGAATTTGATTTAGATTGGGGCAGAATTTAGGGCTATGTTGTTTGGCTGATATCTCAACGATGGTAATAGGTTTTGTCAAGTTTCTAGTGTCTATGACGTAGCTCAGAGAGTCTAGTTTCTAGAACATCTGGCCTCGAAGGTTTTTAAGGTCGGAAAGTCAGTCAAATGTTGGTTGCAAGAAAAGTTCTCAAAACAGTAAATATGGGTCAGATTTAGGTCAGATTACGATGTGTAAAACCCCCACTTAAAATTCTAATTTAGCTTAGACCTTCTACGTGAGTTTAGTTCTATGTGTCTATTAGAAATCCTCAAAAGGAGAGCTTCTGATTTGGAGTCTAAGTATGGTTTTTAGGTCAAAACGTTTTAGTGTGCAATCAGATCTGAAACTGAGTAGTTAAAAGTTTGATTTTATTTGAGGCACTTAAAAAGGGAAATAAATTAGTGGAAAAATCATGGAGTTAGTAGACTCATGGTATTTAACCTGTGATTTTTGGTAGAATTTATAAATCTCAGTAGGATTGGTTTAGAAAATGGTAAAGTGAGGTCAAAATTCTGCATTTTTGGGTAAATTGTAAGACTTTAAAATAATGTGTAAATGAATTGGTTAATGTCGAGCATGGTACCCATGAGGGTAACTAAACACCTTTGACATCCATAATATGATTGTTACATGTGCTTAAGCTTTTGGCTTAGTAGCGTGTAACACGAGTTATTTTGTTGTTTAGATTT
>BQNB010174752.1:0-13230 GCA_026074375.1 Tanacetum coccineum
CAAGTATAGAACTATGGTAGATAGCTTAGATATCTATCATAGTTGAGGTTACATCATATTGGGTTGAATGCCTAATTGATGGTAGCTTATTGTGTGCTTAATTGTTTAGATTATCCGTGAAGTGTTGTGAAACTTTTGTTGGATTCTTTTGGGAAGCTAAGCATCAGGTGAGTTTCATAGTCCCTCTATTTAATATTTTAAATTGGGATGGAAATGATGCTAAGTGTTTTGGAAATGTTTTGAATTCCTGTGATTATGTGTTTTGATTGCTTGTGGACATTATGTGACTGCATATGGCTTGTTGTTACATGATATTGTGTTGTGTTGATGATCATTAATAGTGGGGTTGATCATCTCACGGATTGTTAATTTGAGATTGATCAACTCAGTGATTTGGTATGGGTCCAGGCCTGAATATAAGCTTCAGCTGGTAGACTTTTAGGTGCGTACGTGACGTATATGGGATCGAAGGGGTACGCCTACCCAGTATATGTATGGTTGGTTTGATATGGTGATTTGGTTTGCATGTTAACATAAGTTCATATGTTGCATAATTGTCCTATATTGTTTTGATAATCATAGTAATTAGTTTGAAAGGTTTATAATGTGTGTCTTAATCCTATGACTCTCACCAACCGTTGTGTTGACGTTTTTAAGCATCATTTTCAGGTGAGCTTCATGAGAATATTAAGGCTAAGAGAAGTGGCTAGAGTGACCGCTAGGATTGCATTGGAGTTCGCTCCTGAGTTTGTTTATGTTTGTTGCATGGATTTTGTTGAATGTTATTTGATTTTATTAGGTTCGTGAGATGTTTTTCTTGTATTGATGAGACCCTTTTTCATTAATACAAGATGTCATTCTTTTTGGTTTTCGGTATTGTCATGACACATTGTGTCTTTATTACTTAGTTATTCATTTAGTGTTTCTCTATTGTTGACACCATTGTGTTGTGATGATATCCATTACGTTACGCCTCGTGTTTCCGCCTTGGCGGGGTGTGACATTAATGCTGCTGGACAACTTGTTAATACTGCCAGTCCTGAAGTTAATACTGGTCATTTTAAACTTAATACTGTTGATCCATCAGTAAGTACTGCTAGTTCAAATGATCAAAATAGCCCTAAAGATATGGGATATGGTTTCAACTAAATTGGGGGTAGCAAGTTACAGTTACACTAGGAAGGACCACTCATAATTAAGGTTTTCTTTTTAGTGGGATGTGAAGATTGACACCCAGAAAGTTTGATATGGGGGATAACCCATTCACTAATTTTTTTTTATACAGTTTCCCCAAAACAAAACCAACTCCAAAATAAAGGGAAATCCAATAAAAGGATCCACAACCCAATTTTAACAAAATTTTGTGGGATTTGGAGATGTTGGAAGTCCTCTAAATTCAGGGAACCGTCAAAAAAAAAAGAATGGGGAACAAAAAAAAAAATTTTACTTCTGAACAAAGGGGTTTCCTCAGTGGCTGTATTTTATGAACAGAAAAAATAAACCCCCCACATGGATTACCCTTGAATAAACTTGTTTGTATTATGCTTGTTTTATTATCACAGGAAATGTGAACCCACAAATATAAAAGGCATTGCTAAAAGCTTCTTAAAAATCTCTAAATTTTTCATCTTGGGGTGGAAGAAATGCAGGAAGGGGGGGGGGAAAAAAACTTCTTGCAAATTCAAAACTTCCAAACAGGGGGTTTGGATTAACTTAAATGGGAATTTGGGCATAATGGGATAGAGGGCCAATTGGAACAAAAAAAAAAATGGGGTCTTCAGAACAAGCAAGAAAAAGGGGTAATTAAAAAAGTGATGGTAATTAGTAATAAAGAAAGGTTTGGTTGCCAACCAAGGGGGGTTTCATTAGATCAAGAAGGATAGGTGTTTATAGATTATGGGAAGAAGTTTTTTATTGCTCCTGGTAGCAAGAACTTAAAAGGCAATTAAGATTTTGTCTTTTAGCTTAGGCTTTTTTTTTGTTGGGTTTTTTCTGGTTATTCAAAAAATGGGATGTGAAAAGGGGAGTGCAATTTCTTATATTGGAAACTAATTTTGATGAAAGGGAGGTTTTATTGGTTTAACCTCAAAAAAACCAACCAGGGGAATTTAAAGGATTTCCCATGGAACATAATCCCCAGGGACAAAGTTTTAACCAAGGTTGGGGCAAGGCACTTTTTATGGGTTGCATTCAAAGCACCCTAATAGTGGGGGGGTGCATTATTGGTATGAAAAAACCCTTTGGCTAAAAAAAAAAAAAAAAACTAATTCTTGTTTGGGCAAAAATAAGGTTTAAAAAAAAAGAGGAGGAAGGGATAAAGGAATTCAGGGGAACAATTTGTTTTTATCAAAAGAAAAAGCACAAAAAAAAAGGGAGATATCTTTGCTTGTACAGGGGGTCTATGGTTGATTGAACATTATCTTTTTGGCTCTTAACAAAACAAAGATAAAACTGTGTACTGGATTGTTTCAGGGGGAAGCCTTATGGGAAAAGGTGGATAAGTTTCCAGATTTTTGAGGTTCTTATAGGAAAAAAAATACCTTACCTTTTTTTTATTTTCTTTGGATTTACAGTTTTTTACAACACGGGAAAGGAAGGGGATGGGGACAATATTTTAATCAGCCAGGGAATTAAAAAAAAAATATGTTTTAGGATAGGATTTTGGATAAGAAAAATTCAAAAAAAAACTACAACTTTGATGTTGAAGTGTACTTGCTTTTCTACACTTTAGGTTGATTTAGGGAAAAAAAAAAGGACTTTATTCAAAAGATAGAAGGATGCAAAAAAATATGATTGTTTGATGTTTTACCATTTCTTCTTATAGGGGGGAAAACTTTATTGATTGGCTACCTTTGATGGTAATCTTTTTACAAACATCTTGTAGGGGGGACCAAAAGAATACATGGGGTTTTGTAAGTATTGGCTGTTTGCCGAATTCTAAAGGTTACTCCCAAAAAAGGGGGGAACATCAACATTCTCTTAGCTGTACAAATGAGAATTTTTAAGATATTTTGAAAAAAAGGCAAAAAACCCCAAACTTTAGGCCTTTGGTAAATTTCTAGGTGAGAGGATTCTCCAATTTGGAATCTAGTTGCTTTATTACTGATTAGTTTGGGAACTATTTGTTTGGGAGGGGGGCCACTCCAAAAAGAATAGGAAAAAAAAGTAAAAAACAACTGGAAGGTTGTCAGTTTTTGGGAAAAAACCAGGTATGAATCATCTCCTTAAGGGAGTACAAAGAAAAAGCAAAAATGTGGTTTGCCACCTTCTACAAAAATCTTTTTTTTGGAAGCTGGGGAAATAATGTGGCTGCTGCTAGTTTCGGGCTCTGTTTGGACAAAGTATAACTCTTTGATTTCAAAACCAATTGGGCTTGGAATTTTAATAGGTAATAAATTTTTCTCCATTGGAATACCTTTATTGATTTTTTTTCCATTATTTGATAATAAAACGAGTTTTTAACTATCTCGGATTTATTGAAAAAAAAATTCCTGTTTTCAAAAAAACATTTCTTAAAAAAAAAAAAACAAAAACAATTAAGAAGATTAAAGGACAATTCATTTATAACAAGAAAGATTTTGCAAAAAATGCTTTTAAAAAAAAAGGGTTAATTCAAAAATGGTTTAAAAAATTGATTAACTGGAAAAACATAAAATGTTGCAGATCTTCTTTTTACAAAAAAAAAAGGTTTTTGGGATTGGCTGGGAAAAGGGTTTCAGTTTACTTGGGGTCTCAAAGTAATTTTGCGAAAATTTTTGGCTTATAATTCCCCTTAATGTCTATAATTCTCTTTAATGTCTTTGTAACAAGGTTTTGTTAAAATAGGATTTTAGTACTGTTTAGGTTGTAATCCATTTAGTAACATTTTCTTAAGGTTATTTTTTTTTTACCTAGGTAATTGTTCAGTTATTACTTTTAAATAACTGTTTAGTTAAATAAAACTTGTTGAGTAACAAAAATTTAATATGTTTAAAAAAAAAAACACCAAAACAGGGGGGGGGGAAAATAAAATGCCTTTGGGATTGTATTTTTCCCTTGGGTTTTTGGGGGGCCCCCCCGGGGGGGACTAAAAAACCACTTGCAGGGATAAAAAACAATAGCTGTATTGATTTAAAAAAAATTTTGTATTTTTGATTTTTAACCAATTATGGAAGTTTTGCTAAATTAAGGAGGATACTTGCTGGGAATTGCTTGAACCTCTGAAGTATTTATTTTTTGAGGGGAAGGGTTTAACAGTTTTGAGAACCTTTTATTTCAATGGGGTTATGCATAAACAAATAATGGATCCTCATGGAATTTCTTCACAATTTGTCTAATTCTTAGTCGTTTCTAGTTGGTTGCGTTGTGGATGGAAAAATTAGGAAGGGCATGTTTGTTTGTATAAAATTATTTGGAAAGGAGGAGGGGAGTTAAAACTATTAAGGGAAAAAAATAATAGTTAATACTGATAAGTAGAATTTGCAGTTACTGCTAGTTTATTAACTAAGGGCTTGCTTAGTCTAAAAAAAAACTTGGTTAGTTTCATTGCATTAAAAAAAATAAAATGCTCAAAGACAAAGTTAAAACTGTTAAGGAATATATTAATACTGCTAAGTATAATTAGTACTGCTAGTTATACTTAAGACTGCTAGTTAAAACTGTTAGTCATGATTAAAACTGTCAGGCAAGTCAAAAAGAGGTCGGGACACTAAGGTACCTCAGTCTGGTGGTCCCCCTGAAAAAGGTTGGTGATGAGGCTGTCCATAAGGAGTTGGGTGACAGAATGGAAAGGGCTGCCACTACTGCTTCTAGCTTAGAAGCAGAGCAGGAAAGTGGTAACATCAATAAGACCCAATCCATGGCAACACTTAATGGATCAAGTCCTTAGGGAATTGGTTCAGGTAGTGGTCCCAGGTGCCAAGATACCATATTGGGGGTGTAGATGCTCAAACTAGGTTTGAGACTACATCTAAATAGTCCAATGATCCACCTCTCTCAAGAGGTTACACACTTGGAAGTGGGGAGGACAGTATGAAACTATTGGAATTGATGGCAAATTGTACAAAACTGTGTGAAATGGTGAGGAAAAGAAAAGAGAGAAATTGTGAGCTGAAAAATAGAAAGAGAGATGTGTGCATAAAAACAGAAAGAGTGATTTGGTGAGCCAAAAGAAATGAGAGATTCAGTGAGTTTAAAAAAAATAGAAAGAGAGCTTGTGAGAAGAATTCATTGATGATAGAAGTCCTTTTTGGAAAGAAATTGAAGTTAATGCTGGTAACTCAAACTTAATGCTGTTAATACTGGTAATATAACTTAATGCTGCTAAGCATAAAGTTTCTACTGCTGGTATACATTAATGCTGCTAAGCTTACGTTGATGCTGTTGAGTTACTGCTGCCGAGTTACTTACTACTGTTAGGCATCATTTAGTGCTGCCAGTTCAAGTTAATGCTGCTGAGGGTGATTTTATAAATACTTCGATTCAGGGTTTCATTCGATTCTTTATTCGATTTCAATCATTCAAACACTCTCTAAACGTAAACCCTAACTCAATTTCATTGTTAATCATCAAAACCCATCACAATGTCGACCCTACAATTTGCTGAAACCCACAACATGATCGCGTTCTTGGAAAAACCTGCTGAAAGTAATGGATTTCAGGAAATTATTGATTTTCTGAATGCTAATCAAATCCATTATGCTTTAACTGTCAATCCTACTATATACACATCTTGCATTGAACAGTTCTGGGCAACAGCAAAGGCAAAAACGGTTAATGGTGAACGTCAGTTACAAGCCCTAGTTGATAAAAAGAAGGTGATCATCACGGAGACAAGCATTAGAAGTGATCTTCACTTAGAAGATGCAGGTGGTACTGATTGTTTGCCAACTGCTACTATCTTTGAAGAGCTGGCAAGGATGGGGTATGAAAAACCTTCTCAAAGGCTTACATTTTATAAAGCTTTCTTTTCTCCACAATGGAAGTTCTTAATTCATACCATTACGCAATGCCTAAGTGCCAAGACCACTGCATGGAACAAATTCAGTAGCACTATGGCCTCTGCAATCATATGCTTGGCCACAAACCAAAAATTTAATTTGTCCAAGTATATTTTTGATGCTATGGTAAAGCACTTAGAAGGAGGGGTCAAATTTCTGATGTATCCATGATTTGTACAAGTGTTTATCAATCAATAGCTTGGGGATATGTCACATCACAAAAAGATTTATGTTACCCCCTCACACACAAAGAAAATCTTTGCCAATATGAAGAGAGAAGGAAAATACTTTTCTAGGGAGAGTAACACCTTTGTTTGCAATAATGATGGTTCAAGCTAATCAAAAAGAGGGTGTAGATTCAGGCATTCCTACTGATTCTCAACAGACACCCATTACTACTCAACCATCATCCTCTAGACCTCAGAAGAAACAGACTTAGAGGAAACAGAGGAAGGAAACTAAAGTTCCCAAGATGCGACACACCATGATGATAATGTTCCTATGCCTTCCAATGATCCACATCTCAACGGTGAGGATAGAATGCAACTAACAGAATTGATGATTTTGTGTACCAACTTACAAAAACAGGTTCTTGATTTGGAGAAGGCAAAGTATAAAAAACCGTAATTTTCATAAATGTAAATATCTATCTATTAAGTTATATAATGTACAATCTATCAATTATATATGAACTTACCTTTTTCAGGGAAATTTTTTGCTTTATTACATTACTTACTTGAAACTCAGGGGAGGTCAGATGATACAGAAATGTTTGACACATATGCTTTTATTGGTGATGAAGTTTTTGCTGAAAATGATATGACAAAAAAAGAGCATGATGTGATTCCTAAAGAGGTTAGTGCTGCTAAAACACTTACCACTGCTGGTATTAAAATTCCAGTTAGTATTGATGCTCCCTTTACTATTACTGTGTCACCACCTGTTATAACTGAAGTAGAGATTACCTTAGCTCAAACATTAGCTGAATTGAAGAGTGCAAAATCTAAGGTTGTGATACAAGAGCCAGTACAGAGTACAGTCACAACAGCACCTTCAACAATTCTTAAAGCTAAAGGCATTACATTTAGAGATGCTGGTGAAACCACAACAAGAACACCAACATCAGTATCTTCTTCAAGCATTAAGGATAAAGGGAAAGCTAAGATGGTTGAACCTGAAGTTCCTTTAAATAAAAAGGATTGTTAATACAAATAATGTCTAAAAATGTTATTTATATTTTTTGACCTCTCGATGTTTTGATAATAACAAAATGTGAAAACGTTTACGATAAAATTAAACGTTTATAAATTACTAATCGTAAAATTCCATTTCTAAGATTAATCACTTAAGGTATGGATAAACAAATCATTAAACATGATTAGTGATCAAGAAAATAATTTTTATTTCCTAAACCTTACATTTTTACAAAAATATAAACACAAAATAATTTTTTATAAAAGAAATGTTTTATTAAATTATTTAATTTGAAATCAGATTTTCCCCCCAAAATGGAAGGTTCTAAAACAGATAACACCTTCCCCACAAAAAGACAAAAAGGGGAGCGTAGTCTACGGCGGCCCCCTTATAGGCCTGGCGGCCCCCTTATATATAAGGGACCGCCGTCAGTACAACGGCTCCTTTTTGTGCCTATAAATACTGGGCCACCCCATCTGAAAAACAGAACCTCTTGCCACGAATTTTTTCAGATCTGTTATTCTCTCTTCTTCCTTTCTTTCTAAAACACATATCTTGATCACTAACATATCTTGATCTTGTTTTCAAGTGATTAATTCTTTCTTCCTCCCTTCTTCTTCTTCTAATCAAGTGCAAGAGAAGAACAATCGTATTCTTCTACATACGATTTGTTATCAAGTGATCTCTCTCTTCCTCCTCAAAGATCACATATCTTCATTACATTTACTTTGTATTGTTGTGTAAATTGGATTGAGTGTAGATCCAATAGTGTAAATTGTGTATTGGTGTGATTTGGATTGTGTGTCAATCCAAGGGTATATATCTTGTATTGATAATGACTTTGTGAATCTTAGAATTTTGGTTCTACTAAGATTAGGACTCGACCTCTAGCTTAAGAGACGGAAAGAAAGTTAGCGACGTGTAAACGGTTTTACTCCGCCTAAAGGAGCTTGTTGACATAGTGAAATCTCGAGAGAGTATCTGGTGAGTGAAGTAAGGAACAAGAGGTCTTCTTGCCGAACCACTATAAATCTTTGGTGTCATGGTATTATCGTTACATTCTCTATCTCTTTAGTGTTAATTGTTTACTTAATTCATTATATTAGATAATTTTAGTTGGATTCATATTGTTGATTGATTGACATATAACTCGAATTAACATGTCCAAAGCAAAGTTTTAAAAACGACCAATTTAACAGTAATCTAATTCCAACCCCCTTCTAGTTTCCACAATTGATATCTGTAAAAGGTCACTCAAGATTATTTTAAATATATTGTAATTTTTAAAGCTTGGATCGAAATATGGATCCGACAAAAATTAATCTAGAAGGGCAATCTATGCAAATACCACCACTTTTTGAACAGTGATAGTTTTATTTATTGGAAAAAATAATTCGAGACATGATGTAAATCTAAAAGATCTAGATCTTTGGCAATAATATTAATAAATGGGTGATTTTTCAAACTATTAACAAAATCTGAAAACCAAACCTTATGAGGTTGTCCCTTTATGAAAATCAAACTGATTATCTTAAAAAATGCTTTGAAGACAATAGAAGCCAAAATGGTTATTTACAATGCTTTGCCTAAAAAAGAATATGAACGAATTTTCATGTGCAATACGGAAAAAGAAATTTGGAAAACTTTGTTAATCACCCATCAAAGTAATAACCAAGTCAAAGATAATAAGATCGACCTTTTTTGTTCAAAATATGAACAATTCGTCATCTTCGAAGGCAATCTAAAGATGTACAGTGTTGCTAGATTAATTACTATTATCACCTAGTCTAAACTCTTGATGAAGGTTATTCTAGTAAGAACTATGTAAGGAGATTTTTTTAGGGCCTACAACCTAAATGGAGAGTAAAATCCATGGCGATTGATAGTCGAAAAGTCCTTAACATCACATACTCTTGATGAGCTCATTGGTAAACTCAAAGTCTATGAGATGATCAGCAAAAAATATTCTGAAATAGTCAAAGAAAAAGTTTGAAATGGAATTCTGCTTGTCTTTTAAAGGATAAAAAAGAATCTAGTGATGAAGAGTGTTTTAACTTCCTTTAGTGAAGAACAAGATACTCCATGGCGGTAAGAGACTTCAATAAGTTCCTTTAAGAGAAGATGTAGATTCGTAAGCAACCTCAGAACACAACAAGACTTTCAAAGAAGCCCGAGACGCCAAAAACGGCAAAAGTGAAAAGGAAGTGCTATAGATGCGGAATCCAAATCATCTTATGGAAATGTCAAAGCCACCGAGAGACAAGAACCAAAGTCATTACGTTTGAGGTTCTTGAGTGTTGATAGCTGTGAAGAGAATAAGAAAAGAACCAATACAAGACAAGTCATGTAGCCAAGCACTTAAATGAGGTATGTTCCGATATCTTCTTACTTTAGTGATGAAAACTCAACAATTTGATGATTTACGTTAGACAATGAATAAGAAAATTTGTGCAAAATGGAGAAGTTTAAAGATAATCACTAGAACAAAAGGTTAAAAGCTTTTAGAAATAGTACTAGAAAAGTAAGGCTTAGAGAATTAAAAGATAAATTATCCATACTCGTGACAACAAGGGATTAGATCTCGATGTGCAAAGAGTCTTACACTTAACATGAAAATGAAAAGCTCAAAGAAGAATCTACTAATTAAACAAATCTAAAAAGATACACATTGCTTGGAATGAAATTGTAAGTAATCAAAAACCCTTTGGTGTGATAAAATTAGGTTTGGGGTTTTAATACATATGAAGCATCAATCTAGTTGGAACAAGGATATAAAATTTGTAAAAGCTTAAAAAAATGCGACTTCCTGAAGAGAGGTCCCATAAATATTGGCGCACCCCCCTTAATATTCAGCTGCCTCCAAAAAATAAATAGTGACCCGCCACCAGTAAGCTTATATCTGAGAAAAGTGAGTCTTTTCAAAACTTAATTTTGGGTTCCTAGACCAAAACACATAATTGTAAACAAAACCTAAGTTCCCATTGCTATTGAAAATGATGTTAAACAATTCTATAAGCCATTGTCAAAACCTGGAATTGGATTTTCGAAACCAATAATTTTGGTCAAAAACACCCACCGCCTAGAATAGTCAATAATAAATATATCTCGACCTAAAAACACCGCACCCTAAAAGACAAGTATGTCGACAAAACCAACCCCATGGATTTTCCTGTAACCATTAGAACAACGTTCCACTCAAAGTTACATGCCATGGGAAAGTGTGCTTCCATTCCTTACATCCCAAACAATTGGCATCAATGCAAGGGATCTTTGGCACTAACAACTTTGGACCCATGATAAATTAGGACCAAAAGTTAGAGTTATTGCTATATAAATAGATATGCCTTGGAAGGCGCTTGGAGCCCGGGATGAATGGATCAAGGATATGATCACCAAGAACACAAGGGGCAACGAAAGCTCTTACACCACTTACAATGCATACATAGAGGGTAACATCAATTTTATGGTAGTAATCTTTCGCGTTAAGCATCAATGGCAAAGGTACGATATCTAATGACTCTCTCAAAATATAAAATGTAGATACATGTGATAATTTGTAGATTAACTTGCTATTATAGGACAAATATGTGATAATAAATTGTAAGAGTAACTTTTTCAGAATATGCAAGTGGAAATCACTAAGGACGGTAAAGTCATAGGTAGAGGTATTAGGAAAAAAGGCTTGTATGTGATGAAATTAAGAAATAAGCCAAAAGACAAAATATGTCTTGCAACGATTGATGAAAACTCCACATTGTGGCATAGGAGATTGGGTCACGCAAATAAGCGTCTCATTCAATCGTTATCTTCTAAAGAATTAGTTAGAAACTTACCTAAGCTTAGGTTTGATCAACACTTTTGTAATGCTTGCAAAATTGGCAAACAAGCTCACGTTAGTCACAAAGCTAAAAACATAGTCTCAACGACTAGATGCTTAGAACTTCTCCACATGGATCTTTTTGGTCCATCCATCGTACGGAGTCACGGAAGAAACCGCTACATCTTAGTCATAGTAGATGACTACTCTAGGTATACTTGGACTAGATTTCTTAAGAATAAATCTGATGCTTTCGATCAATTCAAAATATTTAGTAAGAAAATCCAAAACCAATTAGGATGCACAATATTGTCAATAAGAACCGACCACGGTAAATAATTTGATATCGAAGTGCAATTTGGAGAATTTTGTAAGGCCAATGGTATTACTCATAACTTCTCGGCTCCACGCACTCCTCAATCAAATGACGTGGTTGAAAGGAAAAATAGGACACTTCAGGAAATAAGTAGAACCATGTTGAACGAGCAATCGTTACCACAAAAGTTTTGGTGTAACGCCGTAGATACTTCAACATACATTCTCAACCGAATTCTCTTTAGAGACATTCTAGGAAAACACCTTATGAACTCTTAAGAGGTAGAAAACCTACGTTAGATTATTTTAGAGTGTTTTGAAGCAAGTGCTTCATTTTGAATACAAAAGACTACCTTACCAAGTTTGACCCAAAGTCATACTAAGAGTTCATAATAGGTTATTCCAAAAATAGCCAAAGCTTACATCATCCAAAACAAACACACTTAGGAAAAATGCAAATGAATCCCTAGACCGAGACATTCGATGAAACTCCTCCACCCTCTAAGACATCACCCTTGGTGGATGATGACTTAGATGAAGAAGAAGCAATTAAGGTCACTGAAAATAAAAATCTAGAAAACGACATCATGGATGAAACTTTAGAGGTTGATGAAATAGTCAACATTAAGGAATCTAGGAACCATCCTTTAGAAAATGTCATAGGAAACCTTAACCAAAGAACCCTTAGGTCACAAGCCCAAAACCAAAGTAAATCTTTGTCTTATATCACAACTATAACCTAAGAATGTGAATGAGGCATTTTTAGAGAAGAAAGTTGGAATAGTCGCCATGCAAGATAATAAAATCAATTCAAGCTAACTAAGTTTAGGATTTATTTCCACAACCTAAGAAAATGGAACAATAAACGAACTAAGTAGTATTTAGAAATAAGTTAGACGAGAACGGTGTTGTTTCTCGAAATAAGGCTAGGTTAGTTGCTCAAGGCTACAACCAACAAGAGGGCATCGATTATGATAAAACTTATGTCCTGGTTGCTAGACTTGAGTCCATTAGAATATTATTAGCTTATGCTTGTGCCTTAGATTTTAAACTATTCCAAATAGATGTAAAAAAGTGCATTACAGGACGGTTTTATCAATGAGGAGGTATACGTGGCACAACCTTCGGGATTCACTGATTTTGAAAAACCAGATCATGTTTATAAATTAAAAAGAGCTTTATATGGTCTTAAACAAGCACCCAAAGCTTGGTATGATAGATTAAAAGCTTTCCTTATTAAACATGAATATAAAATGGGAATGGTAGATAACACTCTTTTTAATAAGAAGAAAAGTTCAAATCTCATCATTGTTCAAATATATGTCGATGACATCATATTCGGTTCGACATGTCAAGACATGTGTGATGAATTTGCCAAAATCATGCATAACGAGTTTGAGATGAGCATGATGGGTGAACTTAACTTCCTCCTTGGACTACAAATTAAACAAATGGAAGATGGTATATTCTTTAATCAATCTAAGTATATTAAAGAAATGCTTAAGAAATTTGGTCTAGAAGATTATAAACCAATGAAAACCCTCGTGTCATCTGATACTAAACTCACGAAAGATGAAGAGTGTGAGTCGGTAGATAGTACCAAGTATCGAGGCATGATAGGTAGTTTATTATACCTAACGGCAAGTAGGCCCGATATCATGTTTAGTGTCTGCCTTTGTGCCCGCTTCCAAGAGGCTTCCAAAACCTCTCACCTTGAAGTGGTTAAGCGTATCTTCCGATATATTAAAGGCACTACGCACTTAGGATTATGGTATCTGATTGGTGCTAAACTACACCTCTTATATATAATATATAATAAAATATAAAATATATAGTAAGTATAATCCAGAAACAATCAATGAAACCGAGGAGTAGTATAGAATATCCCCGGGTCGTTTATCCCCAACGAGGCTGTGCTGGAGAATC
>BQNB010174753.1:2579-13230 GCA_026074375.1 Tanacetum coccineum
ATCTTACACTCAACACGTATGGACTTTTCAAGTATTTCCACGCGAAAGCGCCAGTTGACATGGCTCAATATTATGCCTCCATTATCTAGATGCTTCGCAGCTCATGTTCTGATGTGTATAAAATAATCATTATGTAAATTCTAAGAATATGATAATAGCATTTGCATATAAGTAAATGAATCATTCAGATTATTACTCTATTTGACCATCTCCAATGCGCTTCAGTGCTTTAATTTCATACATGGATTACCCTTTATATGTAGGATATTGGAAATCATAACACAATGGAAGATTATGGGTTGAGCCAATTTCTTAGAGAGAGAAAGCTAGATAGAAACTTTCTAGTGAAAGAAAATGGAATGCTTGTATTATGAAATGAATAACCACCTCTTCCATGGCATGGAAGAGGCTTATATAGTGCTTACAAAACTGACCCTTTGGCCTTGGTATGGGCTTACATGTGTGGGTTTAATACCCGGCCCAATACCGTTTGTCATACGATTAACTATTAACTACGAGCTACGTTAAACTATAAAATACACAGGGTGGCTGAGTCTTTTTCTTATATCTAACAATCTCCCCTAAGGGAGGTCACCCTAGAAAATACTAATCTTAAGCTCAACAATCTTATGATTGTTATTGTGTTCCAGCTCGTAGACTTTGATTCTTTATCTGATATCTTGTACTTTGATGAAGTGATCTTTGATCTTTAATCTTGAGCTTGTTCCTTGACTCGACTTGCGTGTGATTTTGAGCTTCTTTGAGATCATCAGCCAAATGTAATCTCTAATCATCATCTTGTGGATTTTCGCCATCTTGTGCTTGTGACTTCTGGACCGACATGCTCATACCTTTCTTGATCTTGAAAGCTGGAATATTCTTTGTTCTTGAAGTTCTTTAACTTTAACACTCGGTTACTTCAAGAAGGACGTGTAGTATAAGAGTAGCGGAAGCTTTGAACATTTACTTGAGCTTTCATGATGTCTTAAGATGTGTCGGTAGAGTAGAGCATGTGGTTATGAATCTGACTTGTCTCTGGCTACCAGCTGCTACCGTCAGGAATACCTGCAGGTTTATGTTAGTAATAAATGAAAGAGTCTTTGTTTACTTTCATCGAATACGGTTGTAATAACCACAGTTCCCCGTTTATCAGTATAAGTACCGCTTGTGATCAGGTAGAATTCTGAAGAATCTCCTTGACAGGGTTTCGCAGCTGTACTAGCCGTTGTCAATACCGGAGCGTCTTAAAGCAGACAACACAGTATGAGTGAATCAGTTAGACAAAGTCTCACCGATTGAAGAGAAAATTGATTTGAAAATCAATCGACGTGTCACTTGAGAAAGTGTTTTTGCAAAATATCAAGAGTATTAAACTTTTATCAAAATTCATCAACCGTCAATTCATAAACTAGACTGAGTCAATATTCAGTATCACAAGTTTGACCCATTAAGGATCTCACAAGTCACCTACCAAGAGCTTGTTTGATGTTGGCTCAAGCAGGAATTCCATCTCCGCTGTGAATACTTAAGTATCACGCGGATGTTCTGGCAAAACCACAAGGATAATGCGCAGGACTCTTATGATAATCCTTGTTTTCCACAGTGTGTGAAAGACAAGTAAATTAGAATAGTGTCCTAATGATATTTATGGATGATCTCTTGGCTCTAGACTCAATTGTGCGTTTTGGTTTTAGTGATCGGAGGCGGGAGCGGACTGCCACCTTTTCAATATCAACTAACTCGGAGTGAGAAAGTCAATAGATAACGTGTTTAGTCTTTATGAGAAATGAAAGAGAAATCTTTTGAGAGATTCTGAGTGGCTAGGGAGGGTTGTGCATTGCATCACTGGGTCCATGACGACTTTCTTCAATGTCAGCAATCATCATTGTGATTCTGACAGCAGATGTATTGACCCGGTTTCTGCCTAAGTGTATGGAGGGATTCTTTTTTTCACCCTTTATCCTTACAATTCTTTTTCCTTCTTAAACCCCTTCAGTGCTTACCGAGACTTCATGACTAGTACCTTGTTGGGTTTGTTCCATTACTAGTTCCATCTCAGTCTGCAGTATTCCCTTATTCTCGCTTTTACTCCTTTTTTATATCATACCTAAGGACTTCTACACTAACTAGTGGATTCTCCGTGGGTAGATCCCTCCAGTTCTGGCTGGATCATGGGAAGTAATACCAAACCTTACCAACCTTATAACTCCGTTAAAATTAAATGCATGGTCGATCTTTTGGTACAGTTTACCTTGCCATAAAACCAATTAAAAACTTAATCAAGCTACTTATGATATAAATATCAAAGCTTTTTTGCACCTCGATTGTTTTTGACTTTTCAGAAACGCTCCCCCTCAACATGTGCATCGATAAACGAAAATGTTTAGCACAAGGAGGATGGAGTATACATGAGTCCATAAAATTACATTTTTATTAGTTTTTATATTTTAATCATATTTTCTTCCCTTATCAAAAATTTCAAACCCTTTGATATTTTGGATATCAATTGATTCAAATATGTTGGAAAAACTAGGAGAAAAATGTGCTGATTATTCACAAGCCGATTAGGGAACATATTAATGCTCCCTCTCAATCTATAAGGGTATGTGTGAGTGTCAAGTATAATAATTTTGAAAGATTTTGAGTTTAACGAAAAACTCATGAAAAATTTATACATTGACACTTAACACCGAAAGATACACTACATAATAAGAATTAATGTACAAGATATATTATACAACTTAAGATGATATTGACCTGAGTGTTGGAATGATGAAATCATTCTGTCCTTTGGATGAGTCTGTAGTCAACATCTCTTAACCTTCCACTAAAAAAGCTTTCCAGATTCCTAAAGATTCTCCTAATCTTGATCACCTCTATAAACTCTTTACTCTTCCTTTTATCATCCTCAGACCAAATTCTATTCTCCATGTCAGGATTGAACTTAAATAGCACGAATCTTTTACCATATGATCTAGCTTTTCTAGAATTCTTGTCAATGTGCCATTGTTGAACTTGTGTACTTCAGACTCCATCATCATCTTTTGATTGTTCCTATCTCTGTAGATTATGGCCTTTGGTTTGTGGACGATGGTGTAATCTTCTTTGAAGAGAAAATCAGATGCATCCCAGCTCGGTTGAGTAAGGTTCAACTTCGTTTGATAACTCTCAATTATGAGCTGCAAGTCTTCCACATGTTTTCTGATGACTATGTTCCTAATCCACAAGTTGACTGCGTTGAATAGGTGAACCTCGTCAGCACTAGATAAGTGGTTGAGATTGCCTTGAAAATGAAGCAGGTATAGGTCTTCAAAATCATTCGGATGAAGATTTTTAAAGTCAGCTTCCGAGATCTTGTCTTCTTTGTAGTCAGCTCTGCATAAAATGATCTCTTTCAAGTATGTGTAACCGTATCTTGAGAAGGTCTTGAGACTGACAACACTAAGAATCCGCATATGAGATCTGACTGCATGACGATCAGAGAGGGCACTGTGTCTTGTGATGTAGAATTCCTTGCGCTTAAAACACCAGTGTGAGATACCGTAGGCTGCACTAATATCGTATTCACGTTCACTTTCAATCTACAGTGATGGTACGAGTTCTTCGAGCCTAAAGTCTGGATAGTAAGTCGCTTTCAGCTTGGATATTGACAGGGCATTCCTTCTTTCTTTGTCACATGATACAAGATATTCCAGATCCTTATTGAAGAAATATTGTGGTTGAATTGTTACCTGGCCTGGTGGACCTCCTATAGGTAATGGTTTTCTTACGTCAGGCACAACCCGATTACCCTCAGGATTGGCCAGATCAACCTGATCTGTAAGCAACAAGTGACACTCTTCCATCTAAAATTGAAGGGAAATGCTGTTCTTGTGAAATGATCTGACTACCTTGAAAGCTGGACCTTCCAAGTCAGCTTTGTTGAGCTTCTTCTTCTTAGTCTATTTGTAATACCATTTGATGAAGGAACCCATATCGCTAGTCTTTCGAAGTAACTTGTTTTCTTACGGATCTTGATACGAATTGTGGTATGTGCTTAATTACACATACCATTTTCCATTAAAAATGGACTTAAATGACTAAAAACGTACCAAAAATACATTGTATTTGTATGTTTTGCATTTGTATTGTGCAGGAAATGGATATTCAAGAAAAGGACTAAAACAAAGCTAAAAACGACAAAGCCAAGCACGAGAATGAAAAGAGCGTGAAAAGAAGAAAAAGTCAAAGCCAAAGTCAACCCCGACAAAGTCAAGTCAAAGCAAAGTTAGTATACAACTTTAGGGACTGAAGTTGCCAAGTCTTTAAACTTGGATTTCAAGGACTTAAAGTGCAAAAGTGGTATTTATAACTTTAAGGGCCAAATCTGCCAAACCCCAAAGATATACCACAAAGACTCAATGTGCAAGACCACATATATCTTTGAGGGGTTATTTCTGCCAATTCTCCAAAGATTAATACCACAAAGGACTCACGGTGTAATTACATATATAACAATGAGGGGTTATTTTTGCCAACCCCTCATAAACTATACACCACAAGGACTAAGGGTGCAACATCACTTATATCCTTGAGGGGCCAAACTTGCCTCTTCTCCAAACCTTTACCCTGTTACCCAAAAACCATTTTTCCCGCCCAACAAAACCCAAGAACAAGTCACGGTTTCTTCTTCCCCTCTTTACCCTGTAACATCAACTACACAATGGATAAAACTTCACCCTCACCTCCACTACCACCACCTTCCCATGTATCATTGCCAAGTTGGCAATCCCACACCTTTCAAGATGCAATCCAACGCCTGGTATGAGATCAAGAAAGCACAAGGGATTATCAATGGCTAAGATTGACTTTGGAATTCACTCACAGAACAAAAACACCTTTGTTTGCTCTCACAAAGGAAGCACAGCTGGAAGAACCAAGTTTGAAGATCTTTAGCTATAAATAGGACCATTTGTAAGCCCTTAAGAGGCATCTAATTTTCTTTGCAGCTTATTTTAGTTAACTTATTGCTTATTGTCTTTTAAATTCCAAGTCTTGTAACTTTTTCAGAATTAATGAAAAATTTGAGGTTTTTAGTTCTAAAATTCTGTTTTTAAGTTTCAGATTTTATTGTTGTTGAATAGTTTAAAAAGCTTTAATAAGCTCTTGTCACTAACTATGGCTGTTTTTGCTTATATCCTTTAAGTTTTCTCATAACTTAAAAGGGTTTAAGCCTTCTTCTAAAAAATCACTTCAAAAACCAAAACAAAATAAGCCACTGGAAGATAAGCCAGAAACGGATGGGCTTATGGGCTTATTTACTAGCTTATTTATAAGCTAGAGCTTGTAGACTTAAGCTTTCTAAAGCTTATTTGATCCTTGCTAAGCTAGGATCAAGGTTAGACTTAATTTCACCTTTTTCATTGCTTATTGCTTGTCATCTCATTATCTGCTTATTTCTGTGCTTATTTTTGATCATGATTGCTTATTCTATCTTTAAATGACTTATGCTTGCACTGTTTTTGCTTATTGGTGTTCTTTATAGCTTAAAATAGCCTTTTTGCAAGATAAAGGGGTGTTTGGGTTAAGACCCAAAGTGGGTCAAATTGGTGTCAAAACCCCTTGGGTCAACTTGGCCAGATTATATTACCTTTTTAAGTTATTAAAAGTCAGTTTCTATAAAGTTTTTAAAGTTAAAAATTGGTTTTAAGGTTTTAACATTCAAACCCTTTGAATCTGTGGTAGCAGACTTGATTCAAAGGGCTTGAGTGGTTAAGCTTGCTTAAGTAAGCTTTTGAGTCTGGTTTTGTGTTCATTTTTGTGTCAAAATAGATTAGTCAAAGTGTCATTGTGGTTAGCTTAGCCTAGTTAAAAATCTGTCACTCTTAGAGTCATCATTTTCATAGTTTAAAATATAGCCTTTTTGATTTTCAATTTTCAGTCCCTTAAACATGTTTTTAGCTTGTGAAATTTTGAGCACAAGCTCATTAGGAGCTTGTCTCAATCTGTTTTAGCTTAGTTTTCTTATTTGAACTTATTTGGTGTCTTATTTCTAGGACTGCAAACAGCCCTTTGGGTCTGCCAAAAACACCTCCCCTGGTGCAAAGTGTAGTTTCACTAGCCCTCTTTTGTTGCTTATTTAGGCTTGAGACTTTTATCTTTTGCTTATTTAAGTAGCCAACAAGTTTGTCTTTAAGCTCCAATAAGCCTCATCCCCATTAGATCCCTTTAAGTAGCTTAATTTTAAGCCCTTAGGTGGGTCTCAAGGCTGTTTGGACTTGAGTTTGACCCTCTTGGCTTATTGGCTTATTTAGGGTTTTCTCTGGCTTATTTATTAGATTTATATTTTTGAGTTTGTTTAAGCTTTTTGGTTTCTCTAGAAAGCCTATAAGCACTTTATAACTCCTAAGCTTCAAGGTCCACCCCCGAAGTTGTCCTCTAGTGGCTTATTTTTGAGTTTGGTTTTAAAAAGACCAAGCAGCCTTTTTATAAGCCCTTCCAAGGGCTTATTTGTGTTTCAAATCCCAAAGCCTTTGCAGCTTATTGGAGCTTTTTGGCCATGCTTTTAAGCTGTGGGCCCCATTTTCCCACAGGAATCCATTTTGGGGCTTAAAATTAAGCCCCAAAAGTGTCCCAAGACTGTTTGGACCACAGTCTTGGTCCTTGCTTATCCAGCCTTTTTGTTGCTTATTGTGTATTCTTAACTGCTTATTTTTGTTCTTTTAGCTTATTAGGTTAGTATAATTAGGTCTTTGAGCTTATTTGATTCTTGGGTTAGCTTATTCGAACCTAAAAAGGCCCTCAAAAGCTGTCATTTTTGGTTGAAGTAAAAAAAAAGGGAAAAAGCTTATTGAGTTTTTAAGTGCTTATTTAAGGGCTTATTCGTGGATAAAAAAATAAGGTGTCTTTGTTAAAAATGCTTATTTACAAGTCTTTTAGACTTTTGTAAAAAAAATTTGAAAAAAAAAATAAAAAGGGGAAGGAGGGAAGTCCCAAGGAGCTGAGGCTCGAACTCGGGACCTCACCTCCCTCAACCCTCTTAACACACCCACACACAACCAACTCGCCCTTGGGTCTTTTCTGGTTACATCCCACAAAATCTAATTAATAAACACGTTTTGGCTATTAAGCCCATAAGCTGTTTTGGCTTAATTCCAGCTTATTGGAATAAGCTGGTTAGTTCTTTTTATTTTTCTTACGTTCCTGGTAGTTCATTTTAATTTTCCTGAATTTTTCATAATTTTTTATAATCGTCTAGTATTTTTTATAATTTATTTTCATTAAAAGTTTAATAAATTCATAAAAAATAAAATAATTATCAGAAAAATATAAACTTTTTTTTAAAATTTTTCTTTTTTCATATATTTTGTAGGAAAAATGTTAAAGTTTCTGTAGGGTTAATTTTTCAAAAATTCAATTTTTAAAGAACGGGTTTTGACCCCGTTTTTGTTTTGACTCGTTTTTGGGTCAAACAACCTCCGTAAACAACCGTCCGTTTTCCGCGATGAAAAGATTGTGGTGTCAAAGATTTTTTTTTTAAATTTCGTTTATTGTCTTTAGAATCAATTTTTGCTTTTAAAATTTGAACTAGGTTTAATTTGCAAAATTTCGGTTTTTAGCCCTCGCGTTTTTACATTTACGTCTACGTTTTTGAATTAAATTGTTCTAGCTTTCGTTTTTAGGTTTCCTTTAATCGTATTTGCATTCTTAACTTGTAGTAATAGAAAACCAATCATAATTTAGTCATATTCAAACACCGATCATCAATTCGTCATTCGATTTTCCATTCAAGCCTCGTTGGGACATAACGACCCGGGAATCATACTTCCGGTTACATATATATTTTATTTTGTGAATTATTAACCAATCCCTGGTCAAGGGTATTGGGTTGATAGTTTGCCTATATTATATATATATTATTGACGAATCAGTTATCTTTCCATCTTTCTCATCCTTAATTTTTTTAATTCCTCTTAGACATAAATGTAATGCGCTCAAAATACAGGTTAAGTAAATACATACGTTTCCTAAAAATGTTTATATATACGCACTTCCCATTTATACCTGAAGTTGATGGACCGACATCTCTATTATCATCCTGAGTCTAGATACTATATTCACTGCCTTCTTCCTCACTTAAATATTCGTCGACATCGATAGCTTCATCGATTGAGTTTTCTTTTATTACCGGCACTTTACACTTTAATCTGCCACTTCTCCGAATTCTTGAACGTATGCACACACTTTCAGTTTATTCACATCTAACTAATATGCAACACCCATCTAGTATGCACCACCGATCATTTTAGCAAAACACCTATTCACCACCCATTTTGCAAACATATATGAACCTACATTTCAGTCAATAACAAACAAATATTCACATCCCTTATTCCAAACACCCATTTTCCCCTGTTTTATTTATAATGAAATCTCAAATGCAGATCAAAACAACCAAAATCCAAACAAACTTTTTCACTTATTTATACAAATATAACCACATAAATCAACCAAAGAAACACCCATCAACCAGTACAGTAACCCAAACACCCCTATCAAGATATGATTTTGTTAAATAACCATAAATTTTCAATAAAACATAAAAAAAATAATTAAATCTTTATATAAATTACCTGAATAACACAAAATAACTAATAATTAAACAAAAAACACATATGTCCTCTGATAATTACACAATATCTTCTTTATATTGTTAATCGGATCTTCAAACACAAGAACTAGTAACTTTTATTTTCCCAGGTTCAATTATGCTTAAAAGTCTAATTAATCAACAAAAAAATTCAACATAATCAATTACAAACATAGTACGCATACCTTCTATGGATTGATGAATCGATTCTATGTGGAATGCGTTTGCTTGTGTTCTTTGTTTAACCATGAACGATTATAAAAGGGGGGTTTGTTAGGTAGGATATTTATATTGATAACAATGAAATAAATCGTTTACCAGTTTTAATGAATTGTGAGATAGTAGTGGAGACATTATAGTAGTTATCATATCAATCTTTCCCGTAACCTGTAGCTAAATGATATGCATGCATATTGAAAATGTTAAATGATTAATTTCACTTTTTGGCCTTTATGGCCACCCATTGCAGACAATAATTTTTTCATATTACAAAATGACATCTTGCATTGATATCTGTATATCATCATTAATATGAGTAAACAATGCTGGTTTCAGTAGGTTCGGGGTAAACAAACCAGAAGAATTGCACGGACCCCCTATATTGTAACCCAATGCTCAACAAATAACAACCAACACCAACAAACATTGAAACAAAGGAACACAAAGTTAACACCACACAAACTAATGAAACCGAAAAAAAACATAAAAAACAGAACACCCCACCCCCAAAACCCCCACAACTAAAGCAAACAGCCCGCACTCAAGCCAACAAACACAAAACCACACCCAATCCCCAGTCCCCCTCCCCCCCCCCCCCAACTACACCCCACGCCCATCCCCCAACCCCACCCTCACCACCCTTCACGCACCCCCCAACCCCGCACCCCCTAACGACCCCCACCATCCCCCTCCCCACCCACCCATCCCGCACACACCACCCCCGTCCCCACCCCACCAGCCCCCCACCCCACCGGCCCCCCCCCCTCTATAATTAATGCTTCCTGAACTTGTATTGTAACAACTCGAGTTTCAGGTCAACATTTATCCCAAGCAATGACAATTATTTTATTACATAATTGATTTTTGTCGTTTATGCTATATAAGGTTTGGTGAAAATTTCCATTTATTGGGAAATTACAAGCCGTGATTGAGTTTCTATTTGTTTTTTAGCGTCTGAGAAAGTTAGAAAAATTTATATTGTTGCTCAGAGAGCGTGATTATTTTATTTTTGTATTTTATGGCTTTTCCCCGTGTTTTTGTAAAAAGCGTGTCAAGAATCGAGGTTTACGTAATTTAACATTTTATTAAATGTTTTAAAATAAATTTAGTGAGACGGAATAAAAACATTTAGGAATGTGGTGTGACCCGAGCCTTTGGTCGTCTATATAACAAAAGAAAATAACTTTGTACTAGTTTTGAAGGACTATGAGGAAGGAGGGACTAAATGTGTTAAAGATACAAACTACTATTCTATAAATACCAACACATACACACACATTATTTCTTTTACAAAAATTTCATCTCCTATCTCCCTCTCTTGCCTAGTTCGACCGGCCACCACTACCATACACCACCATCGTCGTCGATTTTCTGACATGCAATACGATCTAATTATATTTTCTTAATTCTCTCATTAAATCCTACATATCCCACTAAAAATATTACACATGCAATAAGTATTTTGGTAATTTGAGATTTGGTCAAGTTCTTGATGTTTTGATCTCAAAAGGGTTTTTATTGAGGTTAGATTAGTATTATTTGCATGTGGGTTTTGTTGAAAAGGTTTTTGTTTGGTGTTTGTGTTTGCATCCGAACTCAAACCACAAGGGGAAGCCAAAACAAAATTTTCTTATAGCTTTGTGAGTATTCTAGTTATATTCTTGTATGGTTAATTTGATGATATTACGTGTTATATATTATGTGCTATAGGATTCAAGTGTGAAGATTATTAAAAGTATGTTTGATTATTAATTAAAGTTTGATGGTTTTAGTATACATAAATAGACTAGTTAAACGTATTTT
>BQNB010174754.1:0-13229 GCA_026074375.1 Tanacetum coccineum
GTAAAATTGAATTGTATTTTGTTAGAACTGAATACTAGTTAGCTTATGAAAGCCCTTTCGCAAGATAGGTTTGAGTATCTTATCAGGCGACTTGGTATGAGATGTTTGATTCCAACAGAAATGGAGGTTCTGGCAAGTGAATCGGCTTGATAGATTTCATCAAACATTGAAATGTAAATATTTTTCAAAAATCAAGTACAAAATCAAAAAATCAAAAATTCTAAAAAGAATCTTCTAGACATGTCTCTTGGAATCGATAACATTTACATACCTAGAAATGTCGATTAACATTGACATGGGTGTGTAAATTAAGTTCGGGCAAGAGCTTAAACGTTTTCAAAACATGTCATTTCTATTTTCTTAATTACTTGTAATCGCTCTCTGATTGCAACTCGGACCCCAACGACAAAGGAGAGTGTACGCATAAGTACGCTTATCCTTAACGTTAGAAGATAAGTCTTCTAACATGTGGTTTTTCAAAAGTTGAACACATTTTTTTAAGAATTTCTCAATGACAATTCAAAATCTTTCAAAATTGTGTGTTCAACACTCCATTCCTTACAAAACTTTCAAAAGACGCTCAAGTTTTTTTGATGGATTAATTTTGGAGGGGGAGTTTTTTCAAAAAAACAAAGTTTTAATGATTTTGGATACATCATCTCATGAAAATTCTATTAAGATCATAAAAGTGTCGATTATGATACTTTAAGTGGTTTTATTTAATATTAGTGTTTAGACTCTATTTTACTAAGCATAAAGTAGTTTGTAACAAGGTTTAATATGCTAAAAGTAGAAAATAGCATATTTACCAAAGATTAGGGACTAATTAGCAAAATTAGGAAAATAAAGGAAGGAAGAGAAGCTTCCTCCCTCCCCTATAAATAGCCACCTAATCATCATTAGGTGGTTGATGGCTTGTAACAACTTTTCCCTCCCTTTTTCTCTTTTGTTATAAAATTTGGAAATTGTGAAAGACTTGCCTCCCTCTCTTGATTCTCTATATTCTACATCGTTCTATATCGTGTGATTCAAGCCAAAATGAGACCTAACAAGTGGTATTATACTCCATTAAAGATTAAGAGTGTTTGTGTTTTGTGATCGAGATCGTGTTCGAGTTTTACGTGCTTCATATTCGGCGGATTTCGGTGTTTTCGTTAAACAAAATTAAAAATGAAAAAAAAACCAAAAACATAATTTAAACAAAAGTCACATGTCTTTTCATTACCTTCAGATTCATAATTCTATACTTTTCTCAAAAAGTTTTCATTTGTTCAATCTGGATCATGAACTAAGGGGGAGTTATTTTGATCAAATCATGTGTTTTTGTAATTCCCATTCACGTGCATCACTTGTATTTTAAATTCACAGTGCTATCAAAATTCAATAAAAACAATGATCTCTCGAATACTTAATAGTTTTTAGGAAAAGGGTATATTTTCGAGGGGGATTTTTTCATTATTGTGAAAAGCTAGACTTTAAAAAAAGGAGAAAATATCATTCAAGGTCTAACTGTGCAAAGGGATCATAATCCAAAGGGGAGTTTTTGAAAATTTTGACAACAAAATTCGGTAACAAAAACTACAAGGATCAAGACTACCATTTTTAATCAAAAATTCAGAAAAAGAACTCCAGGGACTGATATTGACAATTTCCAAACTAACAAATTCGGATAGTATAAATAAGATTTTAATTTCATTTCTTATTTTTCTTTATACCGAATTTCAAATTGAGAAAGAAGAAAAAATCAAGACTTTTGATTTTTAGTTCATTTACTACGATTATTACCTTCTTCTCTTCTCAAACGTAAGTGATCTATTGATTAACAGGTTTAGGAAAAGGTTTTTTTTATGTTCTTGTTGTTGAATTCAAACTCAGTAAAAGTTAGTGTTTCCGAGTTTGGGGTTTTTAGTAATTGATGATAGATTAAGACTTTTTAAGGCTTAGAATTATGATTGTGTGTAGTTAATTGTAAAGATTTATGTGTAATCTCAAAAAATTGCAAACTCGACATGAAAGTCAAACTCGGTAGGGATCCGAGTTTGTTAAAATGAGTATAATATGGCTTTAAAATGATTAAATAGATTCTTATAGTTTAAAAAGTTTATGACGATTGTGTTTGATGAAAAACTTGACAATAAATTCATTTTTGACAAGTTTTATTTAAAGAGTTCCAACTCGGAAGAGTCAAACTCGGAAGTCAACATTTAAAAAGTTAAACTTGATAGTCAAAACTGAAAAATTCAAACTCGGTAGTCAAATTTGGAAAAATTGTTAATACAAATATTCGCGTAAAAACGATATTTATATTTAATGATCTTTGTGTTTTGATAATAACAAATATAATGTCCTACTACGTAAAAGTTTACGTAAATAAGTTATTTAGTCGAAAGTTTACTTGACGACGACAAATCACTTAAGGTATGAATATGGCATTATTAAATATAGTTAATGATCAAAGAAATATATTATCATTTTCATAAACCTTTTCTAATCAAATGATTTAAGTTAACACATGATTAACTATAAGCTAGTTATATTAATCATGTAAGACAAAATAAGATTAACCATAAGTAGAGACAATCTTTTCAAATCTTTCCAAATCTTCTCAAATCTAGAAAATCTTTCCTTATTGAAGATAAGAAATATTTTGTTCTAGAAGAATCTATTAAACTAGTTTTAATACGTACAAAACAATATTTTGTAGAGATTTGGGGTTAATCATAAAATGACAAATGTTGTCCTAACTCCTCGGACGGATCCACCATAACAAGGCACGAATCCAGCTGATGGAGGATCCGTGGGTCGCATCGTCCAGCTGTTTGGGACAACATTTAAATTTTAAAGGCTTGCCTATAAATAGCAACCTTAAGTCTTCATTTTAGACAACTCTTGTAAAATATTTTTCACATACATCTTTTATCTTTTATATTATTTGATCATTATACTTGTTACATAATCCATTACAATTGATCAACTCATTCAACTCTTTAGTGAAGAACACTCAAGAAGAGATCAAGCTTCAAGTGTTATTAGTTTAGTGGTGTCATCACGTTTGTGATAATCATTCATCTTGTATATCTTGTGTTGTGTGTTGTGTGTATCATATGTGTATGATAGGTTAGTATTTAGGCCACAAAATACATAGTATGTTAGATTGGTTCTATCTCGAAGTAGAACTCGATATTTAGCTTAGTACCGGAAAAAGTGTAAGCGACGTGTATGGTTTTCTCCGCCTAAAGGGAGCTTGTTGACATAGTGAAGATAACTCTCAAGTTAGGTACTTGGGGAGTGGAGTAGGGCAAAGAGGCGCGTAGTAGCCGAACCACTATAAATCACTGTGTCATCGGTTTGATCTTTCTTATCTTTACTTGTTCATATTTCGTAGATTGTACAATCTAAGTTTTAATTTTAAAACGGTAAAAACTATTCAACCCCCCTTCTAGTTTCCACAATTGGTATTAGAAGCCAAGGTCACCCAAGATCTTTAACATATATTGTACATTAAAGCTTGAATCGATCTATGGATTCGGATGAATATCTAGAAGGGAAATCTATGCAAAGACTACCTCTTTTTGAAAGTGATCGTTTTATATATTGGAAAAATAGATTTGAAACTTATGTGAAAGTAAAAGATTTAGATCTTTGGCATATTATCTTGAATGGTGATTTTCCACTGGTTGCCAAAAATGAAGTTACTCAAATTTTAGAGGTTGTTCCTTTTGAAGAACAATCCGACGATCTTAAAAAGAAACTTTCTAAAAATAATGAAGCAAAAATAGTTCTTTATAATGCTTTACCTAAAAAGGAATACGAAAGAATTTTTATGTGTAAAGCAGCTAAAGCAATTTGGCATCGTTGTAATCACACATAACGTAAAAGCCAAGTAAAGGATAGATAAACTTTATCTTCTTGTATACCAACAATATGGAATAATTTTCTATCCTTGAAAAGAACTACTATAGCGGTTTTTCTAGATTTAACACTATTATTACTAGTCTTAAAGCTCTTGATGAAGGTTTCTCTAGCAAAAACTATGTTAGGAAGTTTCTTAGGGCTCTACATCCTAAATGGAGAGAAAAGGTCATGACGATTGAAGTCAATCGAAAGATTTGTCATCACTAGCTCTAGACGAGCTCATCCGCAATCTAAAAGTACATGAAGTAGTCATCGAAAAAGATTCCGAAATTTATAGAGGCAAAAAGGAAAGAGTTAATTCCATTGCCTTGAAAGCTAAGAAAGAGTCTAGTGATGATGAAACTTTAACATCCAGAAGCGATGATGAAGAATATGCTATGGCCGTAAGGAACTTTAAAAAGTTCTTTAGAAGAAAGGGTAAATTTGTTAGGCAACCAAGAGAAGAAAAGAAGTTATTCCGACAAAGAGATGAGAAGAAAGGAAAGAGTGAACGGAAATGTTTTAGATGCGGTGATCCAAATCATCTCATTGGCGATTGTCCAAAACCATCTCGCAACAAAGATCAAAAGGCCTTCATTGGAGGTTCTTAGAGCGATAGCGAAAATGTCGCTGGAGACAAAACTAACGATGAAACTTGTCTCATGGCTCAAGCTTCAAATAAGGTAACTCTTAACTCTTCTTACTATAGTGATAATGCATCTTCTCTTGATAATGATAGTATGCAAATAGAATACGATAGCTTATGTGAAGTTAGCTTAAAAATCATTAACAAGAATAAAATATTGAAAACTAAAAGAGATCTTTTAGAATTGAACGAGAAAATTAAGAAATTTGAGAGAAGTAAAGAAATTGAGTTTGCGTGTAAGTCATGTGAAGAACTTAAATTGGAAAACGCGAAACTTAAGGAAACTCAAGTTAAATTTGTTAAATTGGATAAAAGCGCTAATTCACTAAGAGAAATGTTAAACAATCAAAAGTCACCTAGTTGTAAATAGGTCCAGGATTTGATTGTAGTAAAGCGTCAACAAGCGGAACTAAAAACATGAGTTTTGTTGGATCGTCCGCTAAAAAAGCGACGGACGGATCCACCATAAAGGTGCACAGATCCACCTTACCTGGATCCGTGATTCGCACCAATGGCGAAAAAGGGACAAACACGTTTTTAGTCCACCTATGTCTTCTAGATTGGATTTTGTTATTACTAGGAAGAAACTAATACATAATAGCATTGATGAGTTAAAGAAACCGTTTTTAAAACCAGAATTCAAAAGTGGTATAGGTTATGTCAAAACTGAGACAGATCGAAAACACCTCCGCCTAGGAGAAATATCTCTTCCTAATCAAGACACAACACACCTCTACCTAGAAGAAACTCTAGAGAACCAATTCATCAAAACTTCTATCCTATGAATTGGAACAACCAACAAAGTCAAGGCTTTGTTCATATGGGAAATTGTATTCCATTTCAATATCTCAATCAATTGCAACAAATGCAAAGGACATGCAACACTAACATTTTTGGACCCATGAGATATTGGGGACCAAACGCTTGAATTTGTTTTTGTTGAAATATGTATGCTTGAGAACATGCTTAGAACCGGATGAGTGGATCAAAGATAGTGGTTGCTCCAAACATATGACCAGTAACAAGAGTTTATTCTCTACCTACAAAGCATACAACGGTAGTAACGTTGTTTTTGGAAGTAACTTAAAAGGAAAGATCATATTCAAAGGTACGATCTCTAATAACTCTCTTACTATATCTAATGTAGAACACGTAGATAACTTAGCATTTAACTTACTTATTGTTAGTCAAATTTGTGACAATAAGTGTCAAGTTTTATTCACGGAAGAAGGTAGTGAAATAATTAAAGATCGTAAAACCATACTAAACGGGATTAGGAAAAATGGTTTATACGTAATGAAATTAGGAAATAAGTCTCAAGAAATTTTTTGTCTCGCCACGGTAGTGGATAATTCTACCTTATGGCATAGAAGACTTGGTCACGCAAATATGCGTTTAATTCAATTGTTGTCATCTAAAGAATTAGTTAAAAACTTATCTAAGCTAAAATATAATAAACATTTTTGTGATGCTTGCAAAATTGGGAAGCAAGCTCACATAAGTCATAAAGCTAAAAATATGGTTTCCACTAAAAGATTTTTAGAATTATTACATATGAACTTATTCGGTCCATCGGCAATTAATGGCTATGGGGGTAATCTATATACCTTAGTTATAGTAGATGATTATTCTAGGTATACATGGACTAGATTTCTAAAGACTAAAAATGAGGCTTTTGAGAAATTTGAAATATTAAGTAGAAAAATTTAAAAACAACTAGGTAGTTCAATAATAGCTATTAGAACGGATCGTGGTAGTGAATTTGACAATGAAGTAAAATTCAGAGCTAATTGTGATGCACATGGCATTACTCATAACTTCTCGGCTCCACGTACTCCATAATCAAATGGGGTAGTAGAAAGAAAGAATAGGACTTTACAAGAGATGTCTAGAACTATGCTTAACGAACAATCCATCCCACAAAAGTTTTGGTGTAATGCCGTTGATACGTCAACTTATATACTAAATAGAATATTAATTCGACCAATATTAGGAAAAACCCCTTATGAAATATTTAGAGGTAGGAAACCCTCTTTAGAATATTTTAAAGTATTTGGAAGCAAGTGCTTCATCTTTAATACTAAAGACAATCTAACCAAGTTTGACCCAAAGTCATACGAAGGTGTTTTTCTAGGGTATTCACAAAATAGTAAAGCTTATATAGTGCTAAATAAACATACAATGAAAGTCGAAGAATCACTCAACGTGACATTCGATGAAAGTACTCCTCCTACCGAATTATCACCATTGGTTGATGATGATGTTGGTGAAGAAGAAGCCAATAAAAAGAATACCAAAGTAGTGAAGATGAGTCGATAGAAGTTGACAAAATCATTAACATTAAGGAGTCCAAGAATCATCCACTAGATCAAGTCATAGGAAATATTAATCAAAGAACCTTAAGGTCTCAAGCCCAAAATCATAGTAATTTCTTTTGTTTTATATCTACTATAGAACCCAAAGATGTAAAAGAGGCATTACAAGATGAAAGTTGGGTTGTAGCTATGCAAGAAGAACTAAAGCAATTTGTAGCTAATGATGTTTGGGAATTAGTCCATTTACCTATAAGGCAATTGGTCATATGAACAAAATGGGTCTTTAGAAAAAAATTAGATTAAAACGATATAGTATCTAGAAATAAGGCTAGATTAGTGGCACAAGGATATAATCAACAAGAAGGTATAGATTATGATGAAACATATGCTATGGTAGCTAGATTATATTCAATTAGAATACTTCTTGCTATTGCTTGTGCAAACGATTTTAAATTATATCAAATGGATGTAAAAAGTGCTTTTCTAAACGGTTTTATAAATGAAGATGTTTATATTGTTCAACCTTCGGGGTTTATTGATTTTCAAAAACCAAACTATGTTTATAAACTTAAGAAGGCTTTGTATGGTCTTAAGCAAGCTCCTAAAGCTTGGTATGATAGACTAAAATAATTTTTAACAAAACACGAGTATTCAATGGGAATGGTTGAAAACACACTTTTTACTAAGAAATCAAAGTCACACATTATCATTGTTCAAATATATGTCGACGACATTATTTTTGGTTCCACGAGTCAAAACTTGTGTGATGATTTTGCGAAAATCATGCACGACGAGTTTGAGATGAGTATGATGAGGAAGTTGAACTTCTTCTTGGGTCTTCAAATTAAACAAATGGAAGACAGAATATTTTTCAATCAATCTAAGTACATCAGGGAGATGTTAAAGAAGTTCGGGTTGGAAGATTCCAAACCAACCAAGACGCCGATGTCAACGGAGATCAAGCTCACTAAGGTTGATGAAGCCGACTCCATGGACAGCCTTAATTATCAAGGTATGATTGGTAGTTTACTTTATTTAACCGCAAGTAGGCCTGATATTATGATTAGTGTCTGCTTATGTGCTCGTTTCCAAGAAAATCCTAAGACTACCCATTTAGAAGCCGTTAAGCGTATATTTACGTATATTAGAACTAGTCATTTAGGATTATGGTATCCGAAAAGAACCGGAGTAGAAATTATAGTTTATGCCGACTCCGACCACGCCGGCGATTATGTTGATCGCAAAAGCACTAGTGGCGTTTGTACGTTCATGGGATGTTGTTTAACATCTTGGTTCGCTAAGAAACAAACGGCCCTTGCTATCTCCACGACCGAAGCCGAATAGGTCTCCGTCGGGAAGGCATGTCAACAAGCACTATGGATGAAACAAGCTCTCATCGACTACGACATACGCCTCGACGGCGTTCCGATAATGTGTGATAATAAAGGCGCCATCGACTTAAGTAAAAACCCCGTACAACACTCTAGAACCAAACATATAGAAACACGTCACCACTTTCTACATGATAACATCCAAAAGGGCAACATTTCTATTAAGAAAGTTGCATCCGAGGATAATATAGCCGATATATTTACTAAGCCCTTAAAACGTGAAGTATTTAATTATTTAAGATTAGGATTAGGAATGATGGAACTTATCATGGATAGTGATTCTCAATCATCTCAAAAATAATCGTAAGTGGAAATTTAATGTAGTAATTAATCATTATTCAAAAGATGTTAATTCTCATTACAAGTTCCAATTACAAAACCTCCGATCGTGAACATAATCGAGATTAGAATTTTATTAGATTAAGAAAATATCAATAAAATGACCATAGATATTTTCAAAATCTACATGTATGGTCAATACATGAAATTACGAAATCGATTGAAAAGGACGACAAGAACAATCATCGAATTACAACTCACACTTGTGTTAACGATGTTTTGTTAAGTCTAATTGTTCACAAATGATTGTGTTATTAGCAATGGTTAAACTTATGCTAAAAGATAACACATTCCTAGTAGGATCGACTACGTTGAAATTCCATCAGGAAATTCATGACAAGTTGCACGATTTGTTCAAAACTTGGACGTAGACTCCGAAAATTATATCACATACTCCTAATAGTATATATAACATACTTCAATTGCCAAAAACACAACACCATATCTCAATTTGCCTAAAAATCAACTCTGTCCATTTTTGCGGACACCTGCAGATCACGAATCCACCATATGGAGATCCGTATGTGGTTTAGGTGGATCCGTGCATCTCAGATCGCGATAAATAACAGATTTTAAACAAATTGGGACCACAACCATTATTAAAACAAACACGCCCACGAACTCAAATACTAAAACCCTCAAATAAACATAACACAAATCGGCAACTAGAGCAATTAATCTACAAGATCATCAACAAATCACCCATCTATAACTACTATTGTAAGTGATTTCATCTTATTTTCTATATAACTTCATATCTAGGGTTTTGATTTTAATCAAATCACATAATTTAGGGATTTCAATTTTTCTTGCTATTTTCGTGTAATTAGAACTAAGATATAACAATTTATAACTACTTTGATACTCAAAAAGCATAATTGAAGCGATTCGCCAAAAATCAATTTTCTACAAAAACCCTAAGTTATGATTTTCACTTCTAGGAACTTTTCAAAACAAGGGTTATTTAACTACATTGTTAATACAACGCAAAAAAAATTTCTTCATGCATTAAGACTATTGAATGTGTATACGAAGTGCTTAATTCATAAGAATGTTTCGGTCCATTCATCTAGAGCAATATCAAACATAGGTTGTGCATCAAGGTTTGCTTATTATTATTGTTATCACTATTTTCATTTTGTTAGAGTCAAGCTAACTGCACACCCACATCAAGTTCATATAAACACACTTACATTGTATTTTCACTTATCGAGTCATTATTATTCATAATAATTTCTCATTGAAATCACTATAAATCACATAGGTACCAAAATGCCAAGTGAATACCAACAAGACTACAAGAAAACACGTGCCTATGCTCCAAAAATTTACAATGATCCCAACATGTCCGACGCACTTAGGGATATCTATAGGACTTTATAAAGTGGATATGTTCATGAAGGAAGAACCATTGACCCATCCTTCTATAATGACCTTAGTGATGACTCGATGGCTAAGTTTACCGCTATAGGCTTTGATTGCTTGCTATCCCTAGATGAGGAAATTTGTCTTAGGTTTATCTTTGAGTTTTACAAAACTCTTAAGCTAGAAAGAGACTCTAACAATCATCACATAATTCAATTCATTGTTAACAATCATCACTTCAACCTATCCCTTGCTTAATTTTCCGAGCTTACCCATCTCCCTAATAAAGGCATTTACATCTACTCTGATGCATGGAGTCTTGATGAACTTAAGAAAACCTTAGAGAAAATTGAACCATACAACTCACGTCTTCCTGCTCTTGATGATATCCGAAACCTAATCAATAGAAGAATCGTTCATGAAAAATTAGACAAAGAGGGAAACACCATCCACAAATTGCCAAACCAAATCGAAACACATAAGCTCTTTGATCACCTTAGACCTTGTGAACTAGTCATTAGGGAGAACGTTTATTCCGCCATAGGAAATAGAGACCACACTCAAGCGGTTATTGGCTTGATGTTGTTCTGCCTACAAAATAGACAATCCTTTAATCTTGCCTATTTATCATTAGGAGAATGTACTTCTTTAAAGATAGACGAGATAAAGTTCTACTATATGGCTTGATCTTAACTCGTCTCTTTAAGAATCTCAAAGGAAACATGGCACCAGGCTCATTTGATGAACGGTACAAACTTGTCTCTAGGAAAATGTCCTCCCTTAAGGCAAAACAACCCAAAAGGCCCCCTCCCAAGAGAACTGGGAATGTAGGAAAGTCAAAACGTACCCAATTATCCACCTCATCCTCAGACCAAGGCAAAGAGTCAAAATTCACAAAGAGAATCAATATATATCCGGAAGTTTGATTTCCCGGGTCGTTAAGTCCCAACGAGGTGTGCAATGGAAAGTCGAATGACGAATTGATAATTGATGTTTTAATGGAACGAGGTTATGATTGGTTTTTCTATTGCTACTAATAAGAATGCGAAAATGATTAAGGAAAACCTAAAAACGATAACAGAAAAGTGAATTAAACCTAAAACGATAACGGGACCTTAAAAACGCGAGATAAAAAAACCTAAATTTTCAAATTTTAATCCTAAAATTAATTTTTTACTTTTAATGAGCTCTAAATTACTAAAAAGAAAGAATAAAAAAAACTAGATTAAAAACGGAAATGGTTTGAGCTAAAAAACGTGAACGGGATTCAATCCCGTTCTTTTAAAAAAACGAAAAGTTGCAAATTTAACCCTACAAATTAAATTCTATTTTTCCTAGGTCCTATATGATAAAAGAAAATTAAAAAAAAAGAATTATATTTTTTTGATTTTTATTTTATTTATTATGAATTTTTTAAGTTTTTAATCTAAATAAATTATAAAAAATACTAAACGTTTATATAAAAATCTGAAAAATTGCATAAAAGTCCTAAATTATGTAAAGAATGCAAGAAAAATGAGAACACTCACCCAGCTTATCGAATAAGCCGAGAAAAAGCCCTAATAAGCTGCGGCTTATTATAAGTATTAAGGGGCTAAAATGTGTATAAATAAAGTGTGCCTTGAGTCTTTAACGAAAAAGACCCAAGGGCGCAGCGGTGAGTGTGTGTGTATAAAGGGTGAGGGTGTTGAGGTCTCAGGTTCGAGCCATGCTCACTTGAGACTTCCACCTTCCCTTTTTATTTTATTTTTCGAACCCTTTTTTTACACAAGTCTTAAATACTTGTAAATAAGCACTTTTAACAAAAACTTAAAAAGCACAACTGAACAATGATTAAGCAAATGCAACTATTAATAAGCTAGGAAAAGCTAATAAGCATTCTGACACGAAATTATATACGTAAAACAAACAAACCGGCCACTTTTGGCTTATTTTTAAGCCACCAGACAGAAAATTGTGGCTTTTTGGCTCACAAATCTTAAAAGCTTATCCAAAAATCTATTTAAATCAATAATCAAAAAGTATTTTGAAGTAAAAATAAGCAGAGGAAAAGCTACTAGAAAAAGCTAGTTTAAACTTTTGGATTTTAAGTTTAACTAAAACTGTCTAAGCTTTTTACACAAAATAAGCTAAGGAAAATGAAAAGTAAGCAAAGACTAATAGCTACCCTAACCTAATCAGCATATTTAAGCAATATTAAGAAAGTAAAATAGACAGAAAAGCCCAAATAAGTAAATAAGCCAAAAGGCTCAAACTGCAGGCCAAAAAGCCTTGAGAACCACTTTTGGGGCTTATTTTTAATCCTTTAGAGTGAGTCTTAATGACTGAGCTTAAACAAGATTAAAGCTCAGCCTAAGAGCTTTCTAAAAATGCTTTGGAAAAGGATTTTGGAACACAATTAAGCTACAAAAAAAGCTTTTGAAATTGCCTGTTTGCACTAAGGGAGCCTTTTTGGTGGTTTGACAGACTCAAATGGCTAATTGCATCCCTTGAGATAAGCCACCAAATAAGCTCTAAATAGAAAACTAAGCTAAAACAGATTGAGACAAGCCCCTAATGAGCTTGTGCTCCAAGATTCATAAGCTAAAAACATGTTTTACCCACTGAAATTTAAGAATCGAAAAGCTACTTTTTAAACTTTGAAAACTTGACTCTAAATGTTGACAGAATTTTTGACTAAAATAAGTAAACTACAAAGGCACTTAATCTACTCTATTTAGACACCAAATTAGACACAAAATCAGACTCAAAATCCAAAACAATTAAGCTTAACCAATTAAACCCTTTGAATCAAATCTGTTACCTCAGATTCAAAGGGGTGTTTATAAAAACCTTAAAATCAACTTAGACTCCCTGAAAACTTGTCAAAATTAACTTATACTAGCTAAAAAAGGTTGTACAATCTTGCCAAAATGACCCAAAGGGTTTTGACACCAAAATGACCCACTTTGGGTCTTAACCCAAACACCCCTTTAAGAAAGTGAAAACTATTTAAAGACAGAATTGAACAAGAACAAGCAATGGTTCAGTTAATCAGCCAGAAATTGGAAAAATGAGTCTTACAATACCCTTGCTCAAAACAGGGCAGATTAAGCAATCTACAAGCTCTAGCTTATCAAAAGACAAGATAGTAGGTCTATAAGCTCTTCCATTATAAGCTTATCTTCCATTTTAAGCTGAGGTAATTGAGGGGAGAGCTTATTTTTTTGAATTCTTAGGATTCTTAACAAATTTTAAGGTTTTCTAGAAATCAAGCTACAAAAGTTAACAAAGAGCTTA
>BQNB010174755.1:0-13229 GCA_026074375.1 Tanacetum coccineum
AAATCTATCTTCTATACACGTTTTAGGCCTTTTAGTATAATAAGTTATTTTGGCTTATTTCTCTGCTTATTCGATAAGCTGTTTTCACAAGATTATTTTTCCTAGATTCCTCACTATTCAAGCTACTTTTCATGATTTTCCAGTTTTTTTATAAATAGTTAAGTATTGTTAAAACCAAAACGCACTATTGAGTCTAGAGCCAAGAGATCGTCAATTAATCTCGTTAGGACACATATCCAATTCTCTTGTCTTTCACACACTGTGGAAACAAGTCTATCCTAAGAGTCCTACGCATTATCATTGTGATATTGCCAGAACATCCGAGTGAAACGATGGTTTTTCACAATGAAGATGGAAATCCTGCTAGAGCCAACATCAAACAAGCTCTAGGTAGGTGACTTGTGCGATTCTACAAGAATCAAACTTGTGTCAACTGGAAAGAAACAATGGTGCGATTCTGTGTGAATCAAACTTGTTCCAGTATAAGAATTGACGGTTATTGATCATTTGACAAACAATCAAAACTCTCGAAGTGTTACAAAATTCTTTCATAAGAAACACTTAGTCTGTCTTTTCAAATCAATTTTCTCTTTATTACTAACTGTTTCATTACAGGATATCTTAAAGATGGAGATGGAGATGGAAATTCCCAGTTCCTGAGATGTCAAGTAAATAACCGAATGCCAAGACACGACCTACACTTGTTATGATGTTATGAAAGACCTCATAAAGGTGTCAAAGCTTCCGCAAACTCTGATGTCATGTATTCATTCACAAGTGCACAAGATGGCGATCCATTACAAGATGATGTAAGATTATGTTTGGGCGATGATCTCAAGAAAGCTCAAGATCACAGTCAAAGACAAGCGTAAGATGAATCAAAAGATTACTATCCCAAATGTACAAGATATCAAATGTCTACGAGCTAAAGACTGAAGTGATTAAAGTTTGGTATTTTTAGGGGTGACCTCCCTTAGGGGGAGATTGTTAGATATTAGAAAAAGACTCGGTCACCCCGTGTATTTTACTGGTTATTATAACTCGTAGTTTAATAGTTAATAGTACGTTTTTCGGTTTTAAGTCGGGTACGAATACCCGATATATTGTAAGTACTATATATAGCCTCTTCCAACTTTGGAAGAGGCAAGCTAGTCATTATTTTACTTTCATAGAAAAACACTTTCTCTCTCTAGATACTCTCTCTCAAGTGTTTCTCTCTCTAGAAACTAGCCAAATCCAAGAATCGACCCCGTGTTATGATATAGGATATACCACAGGAACTACTCTTGAAGAAAAACTCTTTGCTTAATTCAATGAATTCATTGCAATGACTATCGAAGAAAACTCAAAATCGGATTCCGATAAAGAAGAACAACCATTCGAAAAAAATCACCTTCGATACGGATTATAAAATCAATACATCTTTTAAAGAACCTCCTTCAGATCTTGAACTCAAACAACTTCATGAACATCTAGAATATGTATTCTTGGAAGAACCTTCTTTTCTTTATGTGGTCATATCATCTCAGCATCCTGAACAAAACAAAAATAAGTGCATCTCTATTGTTAAAAGACACAAGGAAGCCTTTGCTTGGAAAACAACAGATCCTGGTATTGTCCATCTTTCTGTAAACACAAAATACAACTCTTAGAAGACAAGAAACCAGTTGTTCAAAACAAAGAAGATTGAATCCAAACATGCAAGAAGTAGTTAAAAAGGAAATCGTTAAACTCCTCAATACTGGTATTATTTATCCAATCGTCGATAGCCCTTGGGTAAGCCTCATCCACTATGTACCCAAGAAAGGTTGTATTATAGTAGTCACTAATGAAAAAGATGAACTTATCCCAACAAGAACCGTTACGGGTTGGCGAGTATGCATCGATTATCATAAACTCAGTGAAGAAACATCAAAATATTACTTTCGGTTGCCATTCATGGATCGAATGCTAGAAAGACTCGCAGAAAATAAATACTTCTGTTTCCTTGATGGTTTTTCTGGATATTTCTAAATACCAATCGATCTTATAGATCAATATAAAACCACACTCACATGCCCTTTCGGAACATACGCTTGCAGGCGAATGTCTTTTGGCTTATGCAATGCTCCCGCTACTTTTTAAAGGTGCATGTTAGCTATCTTTCATGAAATGATTGAAGAATCCGTAGGAGTATTCATGGACGACTTTTCAGTCTTTGGAAACTCCTTTGATGATGGTCTAAATAATATCGATAAAATGATTCAACGCTGTAAGGATGCAAATCTTGTCCTTAACTAGGAAAAATGTCACTTTATGGTTAAAGAAGGAATTGTGCTTGGACACAAAGTGTCTGATGCAGGCCTTGAAGTTGACAAAGCCAAGATCGATGTAATCTCTAAACTACCACCCCCTACTAATGTCAAAGGCATTAGAAGTTTTTTATGACATGCCGATTTCTACTGATGTTTCATTAAAGACTTCTCAAAAATTGCTCGTCCTTTAACAAGTTACTTAAAAAGGATACTCCATTCGAGTTCAATGATGAATGTCACAATGCATTTAATTCTCTAAAAAAAGCTCACATGTACTCCTGTAATCATGAGCTCAAATTGGAATCTTTCATTTGAGCTCATGTGTGATGCAAGCGATTTCGCAATCGGAGCAGTCTTACTACAAAAAGATGGAAAACACTTTCAACCTATCTATTTTGCAAGTAAAAGTATACACTTTCAACCCATCTATTTTGCAAGTAAAACCCTCAATGCATCTCAGAAAAATTATACAGTTACTGAAAAAGAACTTATAACTGTAGTCTTTGCATTTGACAAATTCCGACCCTATCTGGTATTATCCAAAACGCTTGTGTACACCGATCACTCAGCTCTCAAACACCTATTCAAAAAGCAATATGTTAAACCACGTCTCATACGTTGGATATTGCTATTGCAAGAATTTGATATCAAAATAAAAGACAAAAAAGGTATAGAAAATGTTATCGCCGACCACTTATCTCGGATTTAAAATGATGAGACAAGTAATGACAGTGATGTCGACGATAACTTTCCTGGATAAACTCTATGGAAATAACCACCAGATACATACCATGGTTCGCAAACTTAGCAAACTATTTGGCAGGTGATATTATACCTAAAGGGATGACGTACCAACAAAAGAACAAATTCTTCTCTTACCTCAAAAACTACTTTTGGGAAGATCCCTATCTTTTCAAAGTTTGTTCAGATGGTATGATCAGACGTTGTGTCTCAGGACCAGAAACTCGTACCATTCTCGATTAATATCACCACAGATCTACCGGTAGACATTATGGACCAACCACCACAGCTAAAAAAGTCTTAGACTCATGTTTTTACTGGCCGACAATCATCAAAGAAGCTCACACTCTAGTTCGCCTTTGCGAATCATGTCAAAAAACTAGAAATATTTTTAAACGTGATGAGATCCCTTAAACAACATTCAAGTATGTGAAGTTTTTGACGTATGAGGTATTGACTTTATGGGACCGTTCTTGAAATATTACGAATTCGAATATATCTTGGTCGTTGTCGATTATGTATCCAAATGGGTCGGAGCTCAATCCTTACCAACTAACAATGCGAGAGTTGTTATTTCATTCCTAAAAAACTATTCTGCCATTTCGGAATGCCCAAAGCTCTCATAAGCAACCGAGGAACCCATTTATGTAATAAAATAATGAAAAAAATCATGAAAAGATACGGAGTTACTCACCGTTTCTCCACATCCTATCACCCTCAAACGAGCGGACAAGTTGAAAATACAAACAGAGCCCTTAAACGTATCCTTGAAAAAACAGTGAAAGACAATCTCGCTGTTTGGTCAAGAAAACTTGATGATGCTCTGTGGGCATTCAGAACCGCTTATAAAACACCAATCGGAACCACATCTTATAAACTCCTATATGGTAAAAACTGCCACTTACCATTTGAAATCGAGCACCGTGCATAATGGGTACTGAAAAACCGTAATCCTGATCTCATCGCGACTGGTGAGAAAAGAATGTTTCAGATACACGAATTAGACGAATTTCGACATCAAGCATATGGTAGCTATCTAGATTATGTCTATGCAAAATTAAGCGAACTCACAATTATAAAACCCTATCTGAGTGACTTGTGTGATCTCCTATGTGATGTACTTTATTATGTGTCTATGCTTAAAAAGTTATAAAACCAGTAAACTCTTGTATAAAGATAATTTCTCCACGTCCATGATAAATGAATCTTTTTTCTCGCTTTGATTGCTTGAGGGCAAGCAATAGCTAAGTGTGGAGAGATTTGATAACGTCTTAATTATATATATTTTCGGCGGCATTATTTATATATATTTTATTATTTCTCGTGAACTTTCGATACTTAATTGCATGAAATGTGTGCAGATTTACTTGAAGATAGTCTAAGCTCAAAAGTATCTATGATGCAAGTGTTTATACTTTACGGAAGACTAGCTAGAAGATTACAAAGAATAAAGATCAAAAATATGACCAAGTACGCCGCACTTATCCCCAAGTACGCCGTACTTAAGTCCAAAATGAATGAAGCAGTAAATACTAGAAGTACGCCGTACTTTTATATAAGTACGCCGCATTTCATCTCAGCATCAATGATTTGGAACCGATGTTAGGCAAAGTACACCGTACTTATTATTAAGTACGCCGTACTTCACCCCTTTCATGGCCTATAAATTGAGACGAAATTTGGCCATTTGGAGGTATCTCTTACAACTTGAAAAACACACACTTCTCATCTGATCTTCAACGATACTTTAATCCTTCCTTGGTGTTTAAAGTTCGAGACCACGACGTGATGAACATCAAGAAGACGGTTTAATAAGTACTTAGTAGAATACGGTTTAGTAAGATTCAATACTTGTAAACGGGTTGTCTTGTGATCCATTTCATATCCGAATCTAGTATGTTTCTCATCTATTTAACTTTGTTATTATGAACTCCGTAGCCATGAGAGGCTAAACCTCTTATGACTACTCGGTGATGTTAATATAATAAATAAGCACTTGGTATTACTCCGATCTTGTTAATCTTAAGTTTACATTGAAATCATATCGTGTCTAATCTTGTCAACTTTGTTTATCCACTATGATTGTATACGCATAACGGTATAGGTCGAAAGACCCGTTGTGTGCTATATAATTTTAATGATTTGTCTACGATCTTTACCGTTTGGTTGGAGAAATCCGCTTACGTTATTTGATAAACAAAATAGATTTGATATAATAGTAACTTGATTATTTGCGCGACACATTTGATTAAGTTAACTAATATAAGTCTTAAGTTAAATCAAGTTAATTTGGGAAAACGTTTTCTGACGAAAAAACCTTTTTATAAGTTAAGTCATAAAATAAAAGATCGTAATTATTACCATTGCTTAGGAATTATATGAAACTATCCGAGTTAACGCTACGGCAAGAACTCACTGCAAATCCGTTGTGTTGTCGTGTTATACATAATCGCAACTATACGTGAGTAACGAGCTGGTATAAATAAATGTTTCTTTTTAACACTCTTTATTGGCATTTTTCAAATACTTCAATGATAAAATAAACTCATCGCAACAACTTTCAATTTAATATGTGATAGACTTTTTGCCTGCGGTTTCTTTTTGCATGGCTTCAAGTTTCGTGTATAAGATGAGACACAATTAAAAGAAATATCATCGGAACTTTGATGACTTTGTTTAGATCTTAAACTAAAATAATTCTTTTTTGTTAATATATTTTTCATATAAACAATTGTCAAGGGCAATACTTATCACAATATACATTTGTGAAAAAGTCAAAGCAACACTTAAATCTAAAAAATATATTTTTTTATTAAATGGGTCAAAAATAAATACCCAAAGAAAATGTCAAAAAACTTCCAAAACATGACTAAAAATAATGAATGGCTATCCCATCAATTATATGAATGAAAGAAATTTACAAGTTAAGAATAACATTCTGATGTTTCATCTCTGTGGATCAATCAAAGAAAGGGTTAACTGAGGAAAATATGCACCATATATTTTTTGGCTAAGCCATGAGTTAATCGAGTCATTTGTAACCAAGCGACATGGGTCACCAAATAGCAATCTGCTCATGAAGTTCTAAGTAAACCTAAACATATGATTGCACAAGATGATCGGATTCTACCTATCGTAAACGTATAAGGTAATTGACATTATCGATTCAGAAGAATCAACTCTAATGCCTTTTACTATCTTAACAAGGTCAACCATAGATTGACTAGTGTACGTAGTAATATCTTTATAAGAGGTGCAGGTATGAGGTATGGATGTGTTTAGCTTGTTGACTATGGTCTTTATAAGAGGTGCAGGTATGAGGTATGGATGTGTTTAGATTGCTGACTGGCCATAGTCGTATCCCGCGAAATCAGATTACCCCATGCCAAGAGTATGTATGTCGTTTAACGACCAATTCAAAAGCTGATGTGACCTAGTCACAAAGACTTGCTAATCTATGGATCACAACAAATTAAAGTATAAAGTATCACATAAAGTAGTTTGTACTTCCATTAACAAAGCGTAACAAAAAGAACATGATGTATATAGCTATGCAAAATCGGCAACATTGATTATTTGAATTTCTTGTTATTGCAGACTTGATTACTACCCTCCTTTAGTATCTTTTGAATGAGTTTCTTAAACCAATTATCCGGACTGTCCTCAAATCTTATAATTTTTTTCTCCTCAATTCTTAAACCTTTTAACCCCTCAATTTGCATACTTTTTTTATTACCTGTCGATATTAGCTCAGCAGAGACATTAAGAATACCATTGACATCTATCTTAAAGAAAACCCTCACCTTCTGTTCGCCTGCAGGGGCTGCTGGAATATGGTTGAGAATGATCGAGTCAAGGAATGTGTTTTCTTTGGTTTCACTGCTATTGCCCTGATATACAGCAATCTGCAAAGATTTCTGGTTGTCGTATGATGTTTCATATGTTCCCTTCTTGATAGTTGGTATGAGAGTGTTTCTAGGGATCATGACTTGCGTAAAATCTCCGTAAACGTTGACGCCAAGAGAGCGAGGAGTAACATCTAATATTATTAAATCCTTCACCTTTTTGTTCCCATAACCACATAAGTTTGCAGCCCACACTGCGGCACCATAAGCTATAGCTTCATCTGCATTAATGCTCTTGCAGAGTGCTTTCCCATCAAAGAAATCCCTGAGAATTTGTTGTATCTTTGGAACGCGTGTCGATCCACCAACAATAACAACATCATCAATATCTTTCTTGTGCATATTCCCATCTCTCAAACAATTCTCCACATGCTTTATGCACTTAATGAAGAAAGTAGCATTTAGCTCCTCAAATGTTATCCTTGTTATTTCCATCGAAAAGTCAATTCCCTCATACAAGGAGTCTATTTCAATTGATGTTATAGTTGCTGACGACAAATCTCTCTTTGCTTTCTCACATGCAACTTTCAACCTCATCATTGCTCTTGCATTGTTACTCACATCCTTGTTTTTTTTCTTCCGAAATTCTTGGACACAATAATTTACCATTGCATGGTCAAAGTCTTCACCACCCAAATGAGTGTCACCGCCGACTGCTTTAACGGTAATGGTACCAATCTTGCTTATAATAAGAAGAGAAACGTCAAGCGTTCCTCCACCCATATCAAAAATGAAAACTTTTTTATCATCTGGATAGTATATGTCAGCTCTCTTATCAAGACCATACGCAATTGCTGCTGATGTTGGCTCATTAATCAAACGCATGACATTAAGGCCGGCTAGTTTACCAGCAGCCTTGGTTTCTTGTCGTTGCTTGTTATTGAAATATGCAGGGACGGTTATCACTGCATCTGTAACTTTTGTCCCAAGGTATGCTTCAGCAGTTTCTTTCAAATTTTTTAAAATCATGGCAGATATGTCTTGAGGTGAAAATTTCTTTTGTTGTGACTCGTGTTCAAATATAAACAATGGCGTCCCCATAGGCCCTTCAATTACCTTAAAAGGCCATGACTCGATGTCCTCATGCACTTTACTGTCACTGAATACCCTTCCAATTAAACGTTTAACATCTAAAAGAAATTGACAAAAAAAAAAACAAAGATTAGGAATATGATCAGTTACAGATTGGATACTAAAACAAGGGTAATCAAACCTAGGAATTTTCTTTTTAGTTTCTGAGAATATAAATACAAACGAACTCACCAAAAACTGTGTTTTTAGTGTTCCTGTTTATCTGATTTTTTGCAGCCTCGCCAACCAAAATTCGTGTACCATCCCAAGCAACACATGACGGTGTAATCTTGTTACCTTGCTCATTTGGAATGATCTCAACACGGTCGTGCTTATCAAACCATGCAGCCACACAAGAATATGTTGTTCCAAGATCAATACCTACTGCAATTCTACCATTTGTTTTGGACATCTTGTAACAACTGAAAACTAGGATGATGAATCGTGGAACAAACAGATGATCAAAAAGTATAGCAACTTAATAAACCCTTAAATTAAATCGTTAGCTATTACTATAATATTATGTTACGATAACAGTTGAAAAGTATTACGCTTCGCAAGAAGACAGAAGAGAAGATTAGAGATTTATTGACAAAATATAACTTTCATTGATGAAAACCATTCTGTATATATAGCCAAATAACCCTAACTTCTAACATATAAGATAAACACGATGACTTTTCTAGATAAACACGGAGATATTGACTTTCGTAGATAAACACGAAGAAATTCCTAAACAATGACACTTTCCTAATACGACTCAATCAATGACTTATTTAAAGATAGATTTTAGAGTAACTGCAAAATACATCCCTGTGGTTTCAACTTTCTCACACAATACATCCATGTTAGAAAGTTTTGGCAGTCTACATCCTTCGTTAGGCAAACGTTTGACATAATACATCCATGAGGACGAACGATGCAAATATTTTTCCGTTATCTTCTCACGAGGGATGTACTGTGTAAAAAAACCACAGGGATGTATTTTGCAAATATTTTATTTTTTATTTTTATTTTTTTAATTTTTTTTAATTTTATTAATATTATTATTTTTTCGTTTTTTTAATTTTTTTATTTTTTTAAATTTTTTTTAATTATTATTAATAATATTATTATTATGATTATTATTATTATTATTATTATCGGCCTTTTTTATATTATTAATAAAAAAAATTGTTTTTTTATGGGGCGGGGGGGGGGGGGGGGTGATAGGGGTGTGGTTGTAAGTACGTTTTTTTCGTTTTTGTCCGTTTTTCTCCGACGTTATTATACGTTTTCATACGGTTTCATCCTCTTTTATCAGTTTAAATATGTTTTGGTAAATTTTTATACGATTTTGTACATGTTTGTACGTTTTGGTACGTTTTTTATCCGTTTTTATACGTTTTTTTTCTTCTGATTTGTCCGCTTTTGTACGTTTTCATCCTTATTGATTATTAGTTTTTATCCGTTTTATTTTTACGTTTTTATACTTTTTGTACACTGTTTTTTCGTTTTCGTACGTTTTAATATGTTTTTATACTTTTTGATACTGTACGTTTTCATCCTTATTGATTATTAGTTTTTATCCGTTTTATTTTTACGTTTTTATACTTTTTGTACACTGTTTTTTCGTTTTCGTACGTTTTAATATATTTTTATACTTTTTGATACTGTACGTTTTCATCATTATTGATTATCAGTTATTATCCGTTTTTTTACGTTTTCATCCGTAGAAAAACGAAATGTATCAAAAAGTATAAAAACATATTAAAACGTACGAAAACGAAAAAACAGTGTACAAAAAGTATAAAAACGTATGAAAACGTAAAAAAAACGGATAAAAACTGATAATCAATAAGGATGAAAACGTACAAAAGCGGACAAATCATAAAAAAATGTACAAAAACGGATAAAAAACTTATAAAAACGTACCAAAACGTACAAACATGTACAAAATCGTATAAAAATTTACCAAACCATATTTAAACTGATAAAAGCGGATGAAACCGTATGAAAACGTACGAAAACGTATAATAACGTCGGAAAAAAAGGACAAAAACGAAAAAAAACGTACCAAATAGATAAAAAAACAAAAAAATTATTAATAATATAAAAACGGCCGATAATAATAATAATCATAATAATAATATTATTAATAATAATTAAAAAAATAAAATAAATAAAAATAAATAAAAATAATAATAATAAAAAAACAAAAAAAATCAAAAAAATCAAAAAAATCAAAAAAATTAAAATAAAAAATAAAATATTTGCAAAATACATCCCTTTGGTTTTTTTACACAATGCATCCCTCGTGAGAAGATAACGAAAAAATATTTGCATCGTTCGTCCTCATGGATGTATTATGTCAAACGTTTGCCTAACGAAGGATGTAGACTGCCAAAATTTTTTAACATGAATATATTGTGTAAGAAAGTTGAAACCACATGGATGTATTTTGCAGTTTACTCTAGATTTTATATAACATAATCTTTATGTCGTACGTGCTTGGACTTCTCCCTCTTGGGTAGTTCGGGCGTCCGTCCTCCTGCAACACTGGCGTAACACTCTCCTCCCCTTCAAAATTCACCTTGTCCTCAAGGTGGTAAGATAGATAAGTGGTCTAAAACTCGGACAACTCCTCAGGTGAACTACCAAGCCACTCTACCAAAATTTGACGGATTCGTCGCACATGCATCTAGTGGTTGATCCAATGGATGACCTTCGTGTTCTTCCATTCAAAAAGTATAGCATCTTAATAAATCCTTAAATTAAATCGTTGGCTATTACTATAATATTATGTTACGATTAGAGTTGAAAATATTACGTGCTTCAATTCGTCCCTTTTCTGTGTTATGGTCGGGAGATTATATCATTATAACATAATCGTATCCTAATCTAACTCTATTTATTTGGTTAATACTCACAGTTTATAAATATACGAATATGACATTTGGGTGTTGATTGACACGCTCTTATTTTTTATCCATACACTCAAATGTACAAACTGACAAAGCATTATTCAATAAATATACAACTGGTTAAAGCACATAATAGAGTGTATGAATAAAAAATAAGAGTGTGCAAATCATTAGCCATCATTTACGGTTTAACTAATTTCTCTTGACCTAAAAAATATGAATTAACTTCATTGTCTTACTTTTACCTAGTAACTAATTTTAATGTGCGCATGCACGGGGTTTATTTTGACTATATGTTCGGTTGTAAAGTGTGCTCAAGTTTTGTTTTTAACGTTATTTTTCGAGTAATTCATGGCTGTTTTTGAGTGTGTGCAAGGTGGGCGATCGCACAGGACTTTAAAATTTTTAAAAGCTCCAAAATTTATTTCGTTAACAATTATATGCATGTGTACACATATTTTTCACGAAGAAAAAAGTATTTAGATGAGAATAATTATCTTAAATGACTAATATGTTGAACGTTTAAATAACTAATTGTATTATATTTTATAAACCGTGACACTTTATGTATAAATTTCTTTCACGAAAGGCCTCATTATATAATTTTGTACATGCCTTCAAAATTTTTATAAATTTAGAGACGGCCCGGGAGTATTTAATCAAGATCAGGGGCGACACTACTAGGGTGACTAGTGGGTGTTGAGTCACCCTTAATCAACTCAGTTCATTCATTAGCAGAGGGGTCTCGGATGGGTGTGCAGTAGGTGCCGTCGCACAGGGCCTCCACTTAAAAGGGGCCACATTATTATTAATTTTGCATATAAATACGTATAATACTATACATAGATGAGTCATATAATTCAAGTTTATATGCAATTTCTTTTTAGTTTACAAGTGTAATAGAGCCTCTATATTGTTATCGCCTAGGGCCACCGAAAACCGAGACGACTATGTTCATTAGTTATATAGATTAGAGACATTTTCTACTAGTTTTACATTTAGCCCCTTAATTCTATAAACATATCTACAAAATTTATAAATGGATAACTTAAGAGAGTCAATCATTGTGAAAAAAGTGAAAAAAACATAATCATTGTGTCAATCATGGTAAATTTAGAAAAAAAGCTTGGTAGATTTAGACTAACCCTTCAAAATTTGAATTCTTGATAAGAGAGTCATGGATAATAGTGAAAGAACATGTTGGAAATAACTAGACATTGTAAGTTTGTAAGGAAACCCAAAAAGGTTGGTATTGTATTGATAAAAAAGGTTGGCACATTATATCTGATATGTACTGCTTTTATTAGTTCATCTTTTAATGCTTTGATATGGCCCTTTAATGTATTTGTATTGGTTTGTTGATGATGGCGGCTTATACGAAGAATCTGGATAAAATAGACTTTTGTAACAAGATCTAGATTAGCTATGTGGTTAAACAAGCAAAAGTTTTGTTATGTTTTGTTTATGGTATCGATTGTTAAGAATTTGGATTAGCTATGATTTTCTGTTTGTATCAAAGTTTTGATGAGTTAACTCTTAGGAAATGTAGCAGGTGGCGAGACACATTTCGATATTTGAGAAGTGGTTGCTTTAAAATGCTCCTTTTCGGTTCGAGTACCTAGTTGTATGCATGAAAGATATATCAGTTTCTATATTTGAGAATGTGGTGTTTAAATTCTCGGAATTTAATTTTGTTCGGTTAAAACAACAAAAAATGGACCATACGGTTTTTTATTGTTGTATTCATATGGAAATGTAACAGGTCGACCCGACCCAACCCGTTCGACCCATGACCCATTTGACCCATTCTTAAAGCATGACCCATTCGACCCAAAACCCATTTGACCCATGAACCAAATCGATCCGAACCGACCCATTTGCCACCTCTACTAAAAAGCAAATAAATGTATTCGTAATTTCCAATTGAATACGCGGTATTAACTTGCAAATACATATTCAGATTAAAAAACCTTAAAAAGAATTATGACATCACAACTTCTCAATTGAGTGCCTAATTGATGACACATATGCAAAATTACTTAAACATTCCAAACTTTTTTTAATACTGTAGTATGTATAGAGTGCGAGTTTTTATAATTTTCCCTCTACTTTTTTGATTGCCTCCTGAAACTCAACTCAAGCACAAAACAAACAGAGACACAAACCAAACACACAGATCATCAAACACACACCATCATGTTTTTTAAAGAATAACCAAATCAAGAAACAGAAACAATCGAAAATGAAGATAATATATTTGTAAGGTTTTTCTCACGATTGTTTACTATTTTTATTTAATTTAATATGTTTAAATT
>BQNB010174756.1:0-13229 GCA_026074375.1 Tanacetum coccineum
TTGTCTTGGATTTATCCAATATAACTAAGCTTTAACAAGCTAAGTAAGATCTGTCAAGAAGGGATCGACAAGTGGTATCAGAGCTTGTTGAGAAACTCTGAATAAGAAGAACAATATATCTATACACGATCTCATAATCAAAGAGAAGATGAAATCACAGTCAGAAACTAAAATAGTGTTTGTACTAAAACTTCCTATACTCAAAACAGGAGACTATGATATATGGAGCATAAGAATGGAGCAATATCTTACTCACACTGATTTTGCTCTTTGGGAGGTTATTACAAATGAAGCAGTTAATATTGCTCATGATGTTCATGCTGCTAGGTCAAAGGGACAAGCTTCTTCCTCAACCTATGCTGATGATGTTATGTTTTCCTACTTTGTCAAGCAATCTAATAGTCTACAGCTGGAAAATGAAGATCTGGAGCAGATTGATACTGATGATCTTGAAGAGATGGATCTAAAATGGCAGGTGACCATGCTTACCATGAGGGTGAAGAGATTCTTAAAGAAGACATGAAGGAATCTGAATTTCAATGACAAAGAAACTGTTGGCTTTGATAAGATAAACACATGAATGTTACAACTGTTACAGGAGAGGTCACTTTGCTAGAGAATGCAGGGCACCAAGGAATCAGGGGAATAAAAATGGAGATGCTCCAAGAAGGATTGTACCAGTAGAGACTCCTACAAATGCCTTGGTTGTTTAAGATGGGATATGTGGTTATGATTGGAGCTATCAAGCTGAAGAAGGACCCACAGACTTTGCTCTAATGGCCCATTTGTCTTCAGGTTCATCCAGTTCATCAAGCTCAAATACTGAGGTACAAAATTGCTCTAAAGAATGTTTAGAATCTTATCAATCTCTTCAAAAATAGTTTGATCAACAACGTGAAGTTCTAAGTAAAGCTAATCTAGAAATAATAGCTTATCAATTAGGCTTAGAATCATTAGAAGCTAGAATTGTTATTCATCAAAAAAATGAAGCTGTTTATGAGGAAGACATTGCATTTTTGAAATATGATGTTAAGGTAAGAGATAATTCTATAACAGAGCTTAAAAATCAGTTAGCAGAGGCTTTAAGAGAAAAAGATGATTTAAAACTAAAATTAGAAAAGTTTGAAACATCATCTATGAAGCTAACTAAACTGATAAACAGTCAAATAAGTGTTAATAACAAGTCTGGTGTTGGTTTTGACAGTCAAATGAATGAAAATAAATTGCATGATTATCATCTGAAGGTTGAGGGAAGAGATTGAAGAGATTGAAGAGGAAAATAATAAGTGTTTGAAAGTGCATCTGATAGCAGTGTGAACGAGATTGAAGAGGAAAATAATCAAGTAAATGATAGGTTTAAGAAGGTTGAGGGATATCATGCAGTTTCCCCTCTCTACACTGGGAACTACATGCCCTCAAGACCTGACTTATCCTTTGTTGGATTAGATAATTCTATCTATAAGACTAATGTGAGTGAAACTATCTCTAGTGTGCCTAGAATTGAATCAACTACATCTAAGTCTAGTAAGGATAGTTTGGAACAACCTAAAGATGTTAGGCCTAGTGCTCCTATCATTGAAGAGTGAGAGTCTGATAGTGATGATGATTGTGTGATTAGACCTTCATTTGAACAGAATAAACCTAGTTATGCTAAAATAAATTTTATTAAATCAGATGAAAATACTAGGAAATCTGTTATTGAACGTAACACATATAGGCAAGCTGATAACCTTAGGAAAAGTCAGAGTCCTAGAATGACTTAGAAACTAGGGGATGGTTTTAAGTTCAATAAAAAAGCTTGTTTTGTATGTGAAAGTTTTAACTATTTAATCAAGGACTGTAACTTTTATGAGAAAAAAAAGGTTGAAAAATCTGTGTTGAATAATAAGGGAAGTGTTAATGGTCAAAGGGAAGTTAGACCAGTATGGAACAATGCTCAGAGGGTGAACCATCAAAACAAATTTACTCACCCACATCCTAAAAGGAATTTTGTTCCAACAACAGTTGCAACAAAGTCTGGATTATTGCCAGTTAATGCTGCTAAGCAAAGTTATTCCAAGGTGAATCGCAACAGAAGGATTCCAACAACTTATTCCAAGGATTCGATGGTGAATTTTTTGCAGAGGCATTTAGTGTTGACCAAGAGACCGGGCAGATGCTAAAATGTGAAAATGACCAGAGGAGACACATTGTCGTGGTGGAAAAAGGCCTTAAGTTTGTTAGCCCAATAATGAGCCGTCAACAGCAATGTGGTGGTTATGGGCCAGCGAACAATTTAGAAGATAGCATTTGCTCGATGAAGCTTCGTGAGAACATCGACGATGTTTCCAAAGCGATTTTTACAACCCACAACCCGGACACTGTGCAACTCAGTGCCGAGCGTTGTGTACTCAAAAGTGTAAGTTACCCGAAATATATTGTTCAAATTAAAGTTGGTTGCCAATGTGAAATATTATTCTCACGCTACAAGATAACTATAGATTAGTGACACACAAAAAGTGCTTGTTAGTCGAAAAGGTAACACTGAAAGTAAAGAATGTTTTCGATGTGGTGAAACAAGCTGTCGTTCACGCCACTTTAAACTTATACTTTTTAATGGGCAAGTGAAACACTTGAGATTAATACACAGAACTTCACCGTGGTGAAACAAGCTGGCCAACAAGAGGATTAAACTATGTCATATTCCTACACTTATGTCATATTCCTACAGCTCCATGCCAAGGTACATGTTCCCTAAACCATTTCATTATTGTTTTTTTTTAATTTATATGATTTTGTTGACTTTGGAAAACATGTTACAATGCCCTTGAAATTGTTAATTAAATAAGGCATTTTGTTATTTGAGTATTGTGTGTACATTTTTATATGTAAACAAAAGTGGCTATTTGGAAGCTGCCAATATGAATACAAATGAAGTTTGCTTACTCTTCTTAATGTTTAATGATTTTGTTATTTGTATACGGGTGGTGGAAAATGAGAATGAAAATAGATAAGAACATACCACGGCGTTTTAGATGGTAACAAATTTAACCATTTTTTAGTCGACTTCTTTTTGCAATACTCCTTTATAAATAATACAGATTCTAATTTATAGCCCGCAGCAACACGCAGGCTATTATGCTTGTTTCCTCTAAATTTCAATGTGTGGTTGAGAGAAGGTGCGGCCCATGGCGCAACTCATGTGAACCCAAATCAAATCAAACCCATATATAGGGTACACGACTACACGACATTAAACAACTTTTCAAGAATGTGGTCCAAGCAAAATATCAACATTAGCAAAACCAAACATACATTGCTAGGGCAATAACGTATTGCATGAGGCAACTAACACACATTAAATGCTTGATTTCTAGAAGCAAAAACATATCAGTGTTCAGATAGCAACTTTGCATAACGTGTAACCTTTTGGTACTCATACGAACAGGCGTCACGAACCGCACATTGCAATTGCAAAAACTAGTCTTTGAGTAACTTTCAAACCTGTAGTTTCAATATGCCATCTGTGTTTGAAACCGTTCTTCGTTTAGAAGTCGGCTATCGCCGATAAACGCACAGGAAGTCAGAAACTCCTAAAAGTCAAACTTTGACCTTATATTTGGCGAGGACATGTCCTCGACAAAAAATGCATTAAAAATCCGTTAGGCGGGGGTTAATCGGGGATTAATTGGATTGGACTTTTTATATATAAAATTATAAAAATTTAAAAATATATGCTTGAATTGTCAGATTTAGCCGATTTTTGTCCGAGTTGGTCGATTTATCCCCGATTTGACCGATTTTTATCAGTAATAGAGTTGGCCGATTTATCCCCTTTTACTCTGACCGATTAATAAGGCCGATTAGTGAAAATCAAGATGGTTAATCTCCGCCTAGCGCCTAGACACCGATTAATTGGCCGCCTATACATATACACAACGAAGCCAAATAAGGTATGGCCGAATTTGTTATAGCCAATGCACGTAAAAGATCATAGAAGTTCACTGCTATTAAAGTTGTTTGGCCATCTTTATCGAAACACGTTATGCAATTCAAAGCCTATAACAAATCTAGAAGTAGCAAAATCAACTGCATAGTTTTTCTTTCATGTTGACCTACTGTATACAAACTTGAGACGAACTCAATTATACGTCATCTAAACCTTAGCAGTGACATATTTCATGATGCAACCTGCATTTCCGATAATTTGTTATGTAATTTATCAAATTTCAACAACGGGTATGTTGTGATATCCGCACAACATAAAATAGTAGAGGGGTAACTATTAAAATTCAAACTTGAAACTTGACGACTTGCCTTTTAAAATACGAGCTCGACGTGTCCTCGTATTAAGCTCGACTCGACTCACTTTTATACATATTGTAGGAAAGGATACAATTTATATTGAATATTCAAATACAATAAAAGGAGGAAAATAGTAAAGCGCTGAAAGTAGATATGTGAAGAACCCTAACATAAGTTCTACAGTGAAACTATAAAGAAATAAGAGTAAGTCTCGTGTTGAACATGAATCTCTTGAAACAATTCATGTGTATTATTTCAACAGTGGTTGTTTTCAGGGTACAACGACCGGAACAGTTGTACTACCGGAGGTGACAAGCTGCCTAAACCAGAAACAAACACCCCTTGTGTGTTATATGCTAAACCCGAACGCCCCTATGTGGGCTCGAGATAGCCAAACACGCCGGCGGCGTTGGGCAGCCAAACGCACCCTTTGTGTTGCGAAACCCAAACCCGGACGCACCCTAAATGGCTGTTAACCCATGAACCAAACGCACCATTTTGTGGTAACATTAAATCGAACACACCCTGATTGGTGCAAACCACGAACCCAACGCCCCTTGTCGCATATACAACCACACGCACCCTGGTGGTATTGATAAGATGGTGATGACGAGGTAATAGTGAAGTCGGTTGGTGGCGTTGGCTGGAGATGAAAGAGGAAGGTGATGGTGTGGTGTCGTGGATGAGATGATGTTGACGAGGATGGTGATGAGGATGACGTATAAGGATGATGATGGTTGTGGTATGGCCGGCGTTTGGGGTGGCCGGAAAAGTCGGCCGGAGATGGGGTGGCGCCGGATTTGTTATAGAGAGAGAGAGGATGAAGATGAGGCTAGGTTAAATAAATGAGACCCTAATTCCTTATAACTATATATTATAAAGTTTCCAAATAAAATGACAAGTGTATGATACTTGAGGGTTAGGGGTGAAAATATTTCCACAGGGACCTAAAGCGTAACTTATGAGTAATATTTTGTAAAATAATGGTTCGGGACTCGTTTGGGCAAGTTAACGGATGATTCAACGCACGAAACTTGCGCCATTGTTTTCTAAATCATTTTTCTGATAAAAATAAGTATTCACCCGACAAATTTTCGTAAACGTTTTATAAAATTTATTTAAAACGTTTATTATTTATTTTGTGACTGGGTTAAAAATAAAAGAAATTTTAACTCGGATAATCGCGTTATCAACAACGCTTAAATAAGTAAAATTATTAAATACTTTTATTTAATATTTTTATTAAATAAATAGCGATAATTAAAAATAATAAATTTAATTATTTTTGTGTGTCGGTATCCGTTGTGTGCAGTTTTCAAAACTTTGCGGGGCTGTTTTGGCCCTCTTCTGCTTGTTTTCAACTCTCGGGTAAAACTAAAAAGTTGTCTGAAATATCGTTTTACATCAAATTGCTTTAGGGTCCGAATCATGAAAACATGATTTAGTGGTTCGTTTTTGATAAATCAGCTATGAATTTATATATATCCTTTTTCGTTTTCGAATCAAATAAGTTAAAAATAACTTTCCCTTGAGAGATGTAATAATAAATATGATTTATTATTTAAAATTTGTTCCGAAAATTTTACCAGTTACGCGGTAATCGTTTTTATGTGACGATAAAAGATCATAAGTCAAAAAGTAAGATCGGACCTGAAAAGTCAAAGTTTAAAATAGTCATTTAAAATTTCAAAAATTGCCGGATGTTACAGTACCTACCCCTTAAAGAAATCTCGTCCCGAGATTTAATTTTTGTGTTAAACGATTGTGTGACCAAGAAAAATTTAAGATTTAATAAACCAGTTCTAAACAAGACGATGATAACTTTATTCAGCAAAATTTTGATGTTTCGACAATTCTCAATATACCAAAAATTTTGGCTAAGTTTGACCAGGATATTTAATCCATCAAAATGGGTATCTCAAAAAAAATATCATTACGGATCTTATGACTGATATAACCATGTACAAAAAAAAGTCTCTTAATAGCGAAATCATTAAAAGAAAGTGTAGTCACGTGAATGTGTCTGTATAAAGTTTTAAATGTTCCATGACGGAGTCTCGTTTCTGATATCTGTAATGTTTGATGATTAATATCAGACTAGGCTTATGGATGTAAGTACCCAACTTGGATGTATCGCGACCTAAGTCTTCGTACTAGTGGCCCGAAATGAATAGTCCAACTATCTGTTTCGTCGATAGGTGTTTATCTCGTTTAGGGGAGTTGCATAACCTATTGGATAAAGTTGTATCAGTCGGGACCGCTCCAGGACCCAACAGCAGCGACCATAACGTCAATACTATAACAAATGGTGATGGGATGCCGAGAATTTGGACATTTCGAGAAACAATATTCCCAAAACAAAGTTTAATAAATGAGAGGAGTTCGTGGAAGAGCTTATGCGATAGACGGCGGATTATGGTACTCAGTCGCTAGTTTGAGGACGAATCAACTCCATTAACTCAAGTGTGTAACAAGTCTGTTAGTTCCACGAACGGTTCGTGATCGAGAGGATTAGCAACGACAAAAGAAATAACTTAAAAATGAGATAAGGTAGCTCCAAGTGAGGCCTTAAGATTCTGCTGAGTAGTAAGACATGATTGTGTCTCTAGACCCTTTTAACGGATTCTGATGATTATCGATTTCAGGTTCATACTCTTGTCATATCGGATACCATTAAGCCCACTCATATAGAATTTTCTTATTTACATGAAGAAGCATCCAAATTTATGTAAGTAAGAAATGATAAACTTATGGTTCGGTGATTTATAATTTATTTATTTAACTGAAGAGGCGTCCCAATCCTTTCAAATAAATAAATTATAAATCATCCTACTTAATAATTTCCGGTGCAATACGCGTACTCTCATAACCTTCAAGGTGGTTGACATGACGATGCATGTGTTCTACTGAGTATGGGACGAGTGTTCCAAACTCGTCTTCGGAGACGGGGAGTAAAACTATCAGGGAAATCACATAGAGTTCAAGACAGTTAATGAGTACTCAGTTAAAGTAAATAAGATAAAGGTCATTATGAACGAGTCAGCATAGCAATTATCGTATCAATCCTCCTATTACAAGTCCCGCCCATACAAGACTTGTAATACTTAGATTCACACATAAATCCATGTAAACAGAACAGTGACTGGTTTTGTTTACATAGCAATTATCATATCAATCCTTATATTACAAGTCCCGCCCATACAAGACTTGTAATACTTAGATTCATACATAATTCCATGTAAACAAAAATTATAACGGTCTTCGTGAAATACCAATTTATATAAAGCTATGAAGAAAATAATATTCTTAGAGACCATTGTTTAACTCACAAGGTCTGAGGACGAAATGAGACCATTGTGCAACTCACAATGTCTAAGAAGTAAGATGAACCAGCGTAAACATCACAATGTCCTGAGTATAATTGAGACCATTGTGCAAACACACAATTCTTACTAAATGCTCTGGTATTTATATAAATAACTCTTATATAAAAAAAACGTAGCATATACTCAAAAGATGTAAGCAATATATTACAAATATGTATGTCACATAAGCACGTTTAATGCAGCACGTTAAATGTAAGCACATAAGCAAGTAACAGTGTTGCCAACTTGAAAAGTGTATGCACTTTGAAAATGTTTGATGTGATGCAATGTTTGTGAAAACGGTTATAGTCTAGGGTAAAATATGCAACCTAGTTCTCTATAACCTTGGCTCTGATACCAATCTGTAACACCCCCAAAAATGTGTCGCAGCGGAAATATGTCCGGGGGCGTTACTTCATAATACAATAGCACAAGATACAAGAGAACGACCTCTAAATGTGTCGTTTGAAAAGTAATCTCGTTGATTTTCTTGAAATTGATATAACATTTGTCCCATAATTGCATCACAATGAAAAGCTTGAAAATAACCCAACGAGATTTGATCATTTGTATGTAAGTAGAAATCCATAAATGAAATCTTGTCAATTTTAGACTCCATTGCACATCAAGTAAGCCAAGCATCTAATTCACCTGAGAAAAACATGCTTAAAAGTGTCAACATAAAGTTGGTGAGTTCATAGGGTTTTGTAAGTATAAATGTAAATGTTGGAATCCAAAGATTTATAAAGTATGTATGACCATTTTAATCTTTATAATAATAGTCGAAAATGTAAGAGTAAATGAAGAACCGAAAGAGTTTAGTGCTTATCGCTTCGCCGCAGTATAATAAAAAGTGTTCAGAATTTAGTAATGTTCAATAAGTAGTATGGACAGTGATATCGTTGATTTTCTAAAATGTATAGGTCTACTATAACAGATACAGTACCACATAAATAATATATACTGTTGCGCTAAGCTCATGACACTGAAGCTTGACATCTATGTATGCAATTTAATGCAAATAAAGGCCCGTGTAGATGTTTAAACCCGTAACATCCAAATTGTTCCGACATGTATGCATTCGAGTTTCAGTGCAGTCGAAACTAGTGAGAGCTACTCACCCGAACAGGGATGTCAATCCCAAATAGATATATTTAGACACTCGCGTTCCCTCAACCGGTCCTCTGGTCAAGAATTTAACAGTTCATGATAATGGACAATGGTGGGTTTAGCTACTTAGGCACATGTAAACAGGAGATGATAACCGAAAACACTTGTGTCCAATAAAATAACCATTGTATTCATAAACAGCTTTGAGTACTTAAATCCATAAGTAGAAAAGAGTGTGATATAAATCAAGTAATTGAATTTGTAATGAGTATGTAAACAATTTCGTAAACGTGTATGCAAATGAGTATGTGACAAAGTATGAATCCAATTTGTAATCAACCCTGTAATTGCGTTTGTAATAAATTGCAAAATCAAGTATGTAATCCAAGTGTGTAGAATATTATGTAAAAGATATTGTAAACGAATATGTAAACAAGTTGTATTGAGCATGTATTCTCCCCCGAGATTTGTAAAGTAAATGTAAAACAAGTGAAAGAGGGGCTATAAACTCACAATATCCTTTAAAAACAATCACGTTGTTATAAGATAACCGAGTAAGTATAAGAGTTTGTAGACAAGCATGTATCCCCCTCGCGGTTTTATAAACATTCAAAAGATTGAAAAGCGAGGTTATGAAACTCACCTCGATGATGTAGAACGATTGACAGATAGGCATCTAATATGCACAATACGAACGGAAGACGAAGCGGCTCGATCAAGAAGTTGCAGCTAATCCTAACGGCTAAGTCCCACTAGCCTAGGATAATGTATTTGGGTTTTCTGATGGATAGTCACCTCAACGCGTCACGTTGATAAAAGATTTAGATTTAAAGTTGTAATAGTTTGGTGGTTGGTTAAATAAATAAATTAAAAAGTAAACGCCAAGTGTGTAATATATTCCGTATATATTACATAATAAAAATGACCAAGTGTATAATTCACATCGTGAATTATATAACAAGATACACACCCAAAAGTATAACTCGAAGCGTATTTAGTACACGACATGTTTTATATTTAAAAGGTGACAATTAAAATAAAATGGTCTAATTATATAATACCTTCCAAGTATTATATAAGAAAGGTGATAAAAATAAATGACACTAAATAATTTGACACGCGCCCGAATATCCTCAAATAATTTAGCAGAAAGTTCTTTTATAAACATAAACGCACGTTTTAAAGTTGTGGACTAGATTGATGAAATCTCTAAAATTATAGCTTACGTTTGATTATCGGGTCATCGCGATTTAAAAATTCTTAAGACATTTCAAGATAATAAATAAAGTAGATTTGTAAAAATTTACTAAACGTAGCAATTTATAAAAATCCCGTCATGACCTATTCGTTTATTTAACGTTTTCCATATTAACAAAAGTTAATTATTTTCCCTCAATTCAATCCATGTTGCAATATACTTGCGTGTTTAAATTTCCATATCTATATATATAAACGAATTCAAAATAAGTAAAACCAAACGCCCTATATGGGCTGAACCAAACACCCTAGTTTGACTGTTTTCCACAGAACCAAACGCCCCTATTAAGTTGTAAAAAGCAAAACCCAGAATAAATAAATAACACTTTTATTTAATCATTTAAACCACCATTAGTTTCGTTTTATAATTTATAAATCTCGTAAAAAATTTATTAATCGATTATTATAATTCTGTTATCCCAAACGCACCCTCGTGCGGTTTCACTCAACCAAACGCGCCCTATGTCGCTGAATCGAAAGCCAGACGCACCCTACTTTCTGAAAACAACCCAAACACTCCTTTATGGTTTTTCTGCCCTCCCAAACATACTCTTATTGTATTTCTGATAAACCAAGCGCACCCTCGTGCGGTTACACTGCCAACCGAACACACCCTCGTGGTGTTTCTATCAAACCAAACACCCTTATGGCTGATTCCACTACACCCAACGCACCCTATGGTGCTTTCATAAAATCCAACGCACCCTGTTGGTGCTGAGACAACCCAAACGCACTCTCTTCGGTGTTATGAACCAACAAACGCACCCTAATCTTTTCGTGTTAAGCCCAAACGCACCTTTTGGTGCTAATAAGAAAACCAAACGCACCTTGGTGCTGTTTTCTTATACCGAACGCACCCTAGGTTGGCGAACATCAAACGCACCCTTGCTGGTGCTGAACAACAAAACAACACACCCCTTTTGGGGTTTGTACAGTGGAGGTGGCGTGGTGGTGACGTATGATGGTGATGATAAAGATGGTGGATGTGGGTGAGGATGAAGGTGACGCGGCTGGGGCTGTCGTGGTGACGAGGTGGAGATGGATGAGGGGTGGATGGTGCGGTGGAGAGGATGGTGATGTTGCCGTCGTGGTGATGGTGGCCGGAGCATGGTAATGGTGTCATGGAGACAGCAGGTGGCAATGAATGTGTAAATTGGTGGGTGAGGGTAGCGTGGGGAGGATGGTGGTGTAGGCGGTTGTTGGCCGGAAAATAAGGGGGCGTCAGAAATTATATATGGAGAGGAGTGTGTGTTTAGGGTTAGTGTATATATGAGAAACCCTAGTTATAACCATATATATATATATATATATATATATATATATATATATATATATAATAAGTTATAAATTTTATTTATATATAAAACTTATAAAATGAAATGGTAAGGGTTTAATACTCGAGGGACTAAAAGTGTAACTTGTCGAGAAACTTTTATAAAATACTGGTTCGGGACTCGTTTAGGTCACTTAATGGATGATTCATCGCACGAAACTTTCGCCATTGTTTTCCAAATCATTTTTCTGATAAAAATGAGTATTTATTTGATAATATTTCATAAATATTTTATAACATTTGATAAAATATTTGTTATTTATTTTGTGAACCGGTTACGCATTGTATGAAATAAAAAATGAATTTTAACTCGAATATCCGCTTCTTCAATAAACGTTACTAAACAAATAGAGAAAAAAATGGTGTAAATTTTTATTAAATAATTTTATTTAATAAAACGTAATAATTAAATATAATTTAATTATTTTTGTGTTTATAAATCTTGCAAGGGGGCATTTCAGTCACCTTCTGACTGTTTCCGGGTCTCGGTCAAAACTAAAAAGTTGTCAGGAATGTCGTTTTACTTCGAATTGCTTTAGAGTCCGAATAATAAAAACGCGCTTTAGATGGTCGTTCTTATAAGTCAAGCCAGACCCTAAAAGTCAAGGATTGAAATCGTCATCCAAAAATTCGAAAATTCTCGGATGTTACAATAACAAAGCATAAACAAGCAAATAAGAACATGCAATAAGCAATAATAAGCACTTGAATAGTAAATAAGCTGAAATGAGAAACGAGACTTACAAGGGCCCTTGCTTAAAACAGGGCAAATAAAGCAATCTACAAGCTCTAGCTTGTATAAAACAAGCTAGTGACAGCAATAAGCCCTTCCCTTTTTGGCTTATATTCTATTTGAGCTTTTTGAGTGATTTTTGGTGAAATGAACTTAAACTTTACAAACTATGAAAGAGTTTGTAAGTCTTAAGTAAACAGCTTAAGAATGTTTTTAAAAAAGAGCTTTTGTGAGCTTATAGAACAGTTTTAAAACACCAAAACATTTTAACTTAAAAATGAGATAAAACATAAAAACTTCAATATTTCATTAAAGTGAAAATTAGTACAAGGCTTTTAAGAAAGAGATACAATAAGCTAAAAAGACTTAAATTATAAGATGAAAATTAAACTAAAAACTAACTGCCTCCTTCGGGCTTACAAGAAATCTATTTATACAAAGTGTATGAAGGTTCTAGGCCTTGTGCTTTCTTTGTGAGAGCTCTTGTTGTGTGAGAGAGAAACATAAGTTAATCTGAGCCATCAAAAATGAGTAGTGCCCAAGGCTTGTCATCTTAGCCATTGATCTTGTTGTCGTTATTGATGCCCAATGATATCAATGGGGATTGCCAAGGTGGCCATGACCCATGTGGGGTGTGGGGTGAGGGGAAAGTGACAGGTTTGGCTGAGGGTGAACAGTAAACAAGGAGAGGGGACATGGATGCGTGAACAATGGAGTTTACAATTGGCGGGAAAGCTTGTTTGAGAGTCAGGGGATGAAGTTTGGTGAAATGGCAAGTTGAGTCCCTGAAGGTGTACGTATTTATTACACCACAAGTCCTTGTGGTGTATAACTTTAGGAGTTGGCAGATTAAGTCCCTCATTGTTATATGAGGGATTTTAGGGGAGGTCCTTGTGGTGTAAAACTATGAGGGATTGGCAGAAATGCCCCCTCAAAGTTTTATTTAGGTTTTTAGGGTTTTGTAAAGAAGGTGGGATCACCTGGGGTTACTAGGTGGGTACAGGTGGGCCCACTTTTGGCAGTTTTGATTTCTGAGTTCGGTTTTTGATTCCTTTTCCACTGACACATCTCGGGATTGACTTTTTGACTTTGATCTTTGGCTCTGATTTGACTTCTCTTCATGCTCTTTCCGTTCCGTGCTTGATTT
>BQNB010174757.1:0-13229 GCA_026074375.1 Tanacetum coccineum
AAGGATTGGGCCTTTTTAGCTTTTTCTAAGGCTTATAAAGTCTTCATATAATACCTTAATGAGCTGACCCAACCCATTAGATGGGTACGGGTGGTCCCATTAAGTATTTCTTCTGTTTCGTCTCTGTCTTTGACTTTGACTTTGTCGGGGTTGACTTTGACTTTGACTTTGGTTGACTTTTACTTATCACGCTTTTCCATTTCGTGCTCGGTTTTGTCCGTTTTGACTTGGTTTTTTTCCTTTTCTTAGATATCCGTTACATGCATAATACAAATGCAAAACATACAAATACAATGTATTTTTGGGTACGTTTTTGGTCTTTTAAGTCCGTTTTAATGGAAAATGATATGTATAAGTAAAGACATACCAACAAGCTCTTTGTCACAAAATGGGACACTTAAACAAAAAAAATTCAAAACAGAAAAACAAACACCCCCTTACTTGCTGCCATTGACGAACACGACTCAAAACCCACCAAAACTCAAAATCAACCATCTAAACATAAATTAAAGATCAAATAAACACTAATAATCAATCCTAATATCACAAAGATCATCAATTGTAAGTCATTTCATCTATTTTCTTTCAAATTGAGTCTAGGGTTTATGATGCACACCAAAAATTGAAATTGGGGATTTTCATGTTTTCTTTTAATTTTGTACAATTAAGAGTACTAGGATACAATGTATAACTAATATGCTTCCCGTATATATAGAATTTGCATACATTAGTGAATTTGTTGAAAATTTGATTTCGAACCAAAACCCCGATTTTATTTTCAAATCACTCACGTTAGGAACATAAAAAAATTGTTGTTATGCATTGTTAATTCAAGCACATGCATAATGATCTCATGAACAAATTTCGAGATACATAATTCATATGTATTTTTTGACTTGCTTGGATAAGCAAAATCAAATTAAGGAGCGTTTGGGTTAACTCTTAGGATTTTATTTCTTGTTTTTATGTTTTGAGTTAGTGCCTAGTGTGTGTCTATATGCAACAAATGTGGAGTAACGATTAATATATAGGCTTGTTCATGATTTCTAGGTAGCAATGCCTCGAGCTACTGGTCTAGATCATCAAAAGACAAGAAACTACATACCCTTAATATCAAATGAGTTTAGTCAACCTTTGCTAAACATAATTGTTGGGAATAAATCTTCATATGACTTAATACTGCCAATAGTACTAAAGGAGTTAGTACTGCCAGCACAAAGTTAGTACTGCCAAGGAAACTTAATACTGCTAGTTGAAGAAGTTTGTACTGCTAAATGGTCAAAGCTGATGATATGAAGATAAGAATATATGGAGAGCATTTCGGAATATTTAGTTTTGAATTGTAACTGTTCCTAATAGATAGGAGATATATTTGTAAAGGGCTCCTTGTATTTCTATAAAAGGAGATCCCTAGAGTAGTGACAGTTAGAACTTTTAGATATATACTTAGAGAGAATTTGTAATTGCTTCAAGGTTGTGTAACCCCAGTACTTAGAGAGTACTCACGACGAGTAACCGTATTATTTAAAATATTGAGAGCTGTGATTTTGGTTTTTATTGTTTGTGTGTGATCGTTACTGTATCATACATTTCTCTAGAGTAGTATCAAAGGTGTAGTTTTCCGCTTACACTTTTGGTATATCAACCAAAGTCTTCAATCTTTGTTATTTGGATTCTTACAAGGTAACAAACTCTTTATAATACTTAAAGAAATCGGATCAGGCGTGGGATCAACATTTATCTACATAAATTATTGTTTCTATACGGTAAGCATTACATGGTTATTTTTTTTTTCTAAAGCTTGATTTTGTTTTACTACTATGATTTGGGATCGTGTTACCTATATTTGAAACTGTGAATTTTGGGATACATGATGGTGTTACTACGGACACAAGTGTTTTTCAAAGTGTATTGCTATCCAGATTTATGCCTGAATATTATTGCCTAAGTTGTACACTATATTGCATTTTAAGTCCCCTACTTTTCATGAACCGTTTATTGCTATTATAGTGAGCGCTGGTGTTATGGATATATCTATCGGGACTAACCAATCCCCACCTTATTGGGTCACTAGTTTGATCGGGTGCATTTTAACATTGAGAGAGAGAGATGTCTAGGGTTGTTGGCATGCATCCTATTTTCTGGTTTGGGGCACAAATCTTAGTAAAGGATTCGGTGTCTTGGCTTAGTGCAAAAATATATACTTTAGACTTGATGAATGTGGTTCTCTAGTCTACATTACTTGTTTTGGATTCGGAATATGTACTTAGTCCACCATTACTTCGATCTTGTGGTCCACTTTTAAATACTTCTTGATTTACTGTATCACTCTTGGATTTCGAAAAATAACACTTTTAAATGTTTGTAACCTATTTTCTTCTGAAATATTTCTTAAATTATTTATATATTGCTTTTTACTGTTTAAAAAACTATGAAATTTCACCCCAAACATTTTTGTCTGACGTTTAACAGTATTTTCAGGTTACTTATTTTGCTTGTGGGGCATTGAGAGCATTCGAGTAAAGGCATATTATAACGTTTGTACTATACTATTTGACAAACGTTTTGTACAATTATTTTCTAAATAATAATAATATGGAACCTGTTTAAACTCTGACATTTTTTACTAAATTGAATGTGACATTTTATAAAAACGTCACTTTTGAGGTCTGTTTTCTATGACTTGTGCGTTGGGCTATGAATAGTAGACCCATTGTTACCATTCCGCTGCGCGACCAGTATCGGGGGGGTGTTACAAACTTTCGGGGAGGAAACTCTAAAGATAATATGATCTCACCAGTATTTCTTTCATCTTTCAACAATAATCCTTGTTTGAGGACGTACTATAAGTCAAATATTTTGCTATGGAATTACCTATTATCTTCACCAGATCCCTTTTACTCCATAGATATTTTGACTTTTTTTCATCTCTAAAGTAATTACCCCATCATTACTATTTGATCCTCGATTTTTCTTTGTTCTGAAGGACTATTACCACCTAAGAGAGCAAATCCATTCCCCATTTCTTCCTCCACTACATTATCTAATCTATCTCGGTAATCAAACTCATAAATTGGATATCACCATCTTCTCAGTTTATACACTACCCCTCCTAGATATTTGTAAATAGGAAAATGTTCAAATTAAGATGTATCTAAAGGCATTTGAGGAAACAAATCAAAGATATTTTTGCAATTACTTAGATAGAACTCACTTTCACCGCACATTGAGAAAATAGAAGATGGAGTATTAATGGTAACAACTAATGACTAAACTCAAGGAAATCCGTACTCGAGATTATCAAAACTTCAAAGATAACGCAGTTAGGGCAAAAGGATAAGATTGCCTTTGCTCATTACAGAATTTCCGATCTTGAACAAATCATTGAGAAAATCCAAGCTCGTCACCAAACGAATCAGGAAGATCTTTAGGATGTCATCTACCGACTCAGAATCAACAAACTCTTAGAATAGTTATAGCTTTATCCTAGCCACGGGATGTGTGGTATAAATAAAAACGCTTGTCAAATTTTGACTATGTACAGTAAGAAGGCAAGTTATTTATAAAGGCAATCCCGTTTCGTATCTTATTGTTTCCAACTTATCGCTCTTTCATCATCATTTCCCCCAATTGCATCATTATCTCCGTCTTCATGAATCATACCATAACTTCTAAGTGCTTAAAATCCAAAAATAAGCATTTCTCTAAGCATTTTAAGCATCACATTTTCTTTAAAGTATTACCTTTCTAAACTTGTGATGTCATTCTTACTACATGTTCTCTTATGTTGATAGAATGCCTCCCAAAAGGACGTCAACATCCGAAACACCAGCCATAACTTTAGATGCCATCCGACAACTGATTACTGATCTTACTACAGCCGTGGAAGCACAGACTGCTGCCATAGCAAGTGCTAGTAATCCCAACAATCTTACTGGAACTCCTACAGTAAAAACGGGAAACTACAAAGAGTTTATCAGCTGTCAACCTTTCTGCTTTAATGGTACGGAAGGAGCAGTAGGCCTTATTCGCTGGTTTGAACGAACTGAATCAGTATTCTCACGAAGCAGATGTGCTGAGGAAAATAAAGTAACATTTGCTACTGGTACTTTAACTGATGATGCCTTGTCCTGGTGGAATGCACATGCCCAGCCTATGGGAATAGAGCAAGCTAATCAAATCACCTGGACTGAGTTAAAAAGGCTTCTGACGAACAAGTACTGTCCTCGAACTGAGATCAAGAAAATGGAAGATGAATTTTATGGTCTAACTGTAAATGGAAGTGATCTCAAGACTTATATTAGAAGATTCCAAGAATTAGCATTCTTATGTCCAAACATGGTGCCAAATTCTGAGAAACTTATGGAAGCTTTCATCGGGGGACTGCCGCAAAGCATTGAAGGAAACGTTACTGCTTCAAAACCTCAGACTCTGGAAGAAGCCACCAACATAGCTCACAGACTAATGGACCAAATAATAAAGCGTAATTCTGTGCAAGAAACCAATGATCACAAATGAAAGATCGATGATAGAAGGAACACCACCACCAACAACAACTACCCCAATGATCGCAACAACAATAATCACTCCAACAATCACATTAACAAAAATAACTACCCAAATAACCGTAACAATAACAACCGCAACAATTATCACCATCAGCAGCAAAATGGAAGGCAGGAAATCTTTAAGGCTAATGGAAACCGTGGATATAATGGACCTCATCCCCTTTGTAGGAAGTGTACTCTGCATCACACAGGACCGTGCACTGTTAGGTGTCAGAATTGCCACAAAGTAGGCCATCAGACTAGAAACTGTAGGAGCTAAAAACATCTATTTTCCAACATCACTCTATCTCTCAACTAAATCTCGAGACATGTAACATAAGTATCAACTCTTTTTCATATGTAAAGTTCGTATGTAAAGTTATCTATGAAATAATAAAGAGATAATTCCGTTACATCTTGTTATCTGGTGGTATCAAAACTCGACATTGTTTGTCGATTCTATCATACTCAAACTCTAAATACTCTCCTCATACCTTTGCAACATAAATTTTCATCCTCGATTATATGGGCGTCAGTACAATCAACATCTCAATATTATCTAACCATTCATGATCATATCATTTTCTACACATTACCATATCATGTTTTTATGCTTAGGTAAGACGATTTATGATCATCTTATTGAAATGAATTAGAATGCTTCTTCATTTGAATAAGGAAATTATAAATCCCTGAACTATGAATTTATAACTTCTCAGTTACAAGCTTTTTGTAAGTGACTAATATTAAATAAGTAGGCTTAAGTATATAACATACATACAAACAAGTTTTTTTCAATCCGTTTGTACAAATACTTTCCTTTTTCTTCACTTAAACATTATCATTATTACCTTCATCATCCATTCATTCCAAAAATCTATATCTCACATGATTAGCAACACTCTTACAAATTCATAATCATTCCTTAACATCAGTCATTCCATGATCTTCGTATACTAAAATTCTCTGTTATATTTTGCAACGTAATAACAAGGAAACACACAAGAATCTATACAATGTCAAATGATTTCAATACCACTAGGTATGAAAATTTTGACAAAGACTTGTGATAGCATTCTTATTTGATGTTGACTTTTAAAGGTTAATGAATAACGATTTCTTACGATCTGAGTGGCACAACGTATTCCATCTACCCAAGTTCTATCAGGATCTGGAGAAATTCTATTTTCTATCATCAAGAGGTGTGGTCTTGGAAAATAAGTAAATGTGTGAAAGGAGGTAATTATAATTATGGTACGTAACATAATTATAAATGCATCACACACATGGACTTGTAACCTTGATTAGCCTAACATAAAGATTAAATTCATACCCAGTACTTACATCTATTCTCAAACAATACCACTATAAGTTTCAATTAAATCTCGAGACGAGATTTCTTTAAGGGGTGGAGACTATAACAACTCAAGAATTTTCATCAACCTATTTTACTATTATCACAATTATACGGGGAAATTTTTCGCTTTATTACATTACTTATATATCTCAGTATGTCATAACTAAAGTAGACAAGCTCACGCAACCTATCTATGGCAATCCTGTCTTCATATATGTCAAGCAAACATCACAATATCTCAAGTTAATATCATCATATCCTTATTACAAAGTACATTATTCCTATAATGTACCATTCGCAACGTTATATCAAAACGGACTTTAAACCGTTATCGTATATCTCTAAACCCTAATTCCATGAATGACTAATATCTAAAGTGAATGCACAAGATACTAAAGCATATGTACATCTCATATGAAATATAAAATCTCTTTAAATCAAAGTACAAGTCTTTAAAAAGCTCAATATACAGGTCATTAAGCATGATCTCCAAAATAGTCGTTTTACCTCCGTTTTCATTCTAATTTCTTCACCATCACTTATGTGCAAGCTACTACACTCAATATACAATGTTTAAACCCTAATTATTCCATTCATAAGCTTTCATATCTATTTTTACACTCAAAACCCTAATTTAAAACCCTAAACCCTAAAACCGAGCTAGTTTCTAAACCATGACTCGTTTCTTCATTTTTATCCATTGTAAACCTAAACCAATACTTAAATAAGTTATAATAATATAAATTACAACATTATCAATCATAATCCATTATCATTTCATCATTCTACTTCATTTATATAAGAAACAAATCCAGAAAACCCTAATTGTGCCCTAATTGTGATTTTGACCCGTTTACTTGTTTTCTACCCATTTTAACCTAAACCACCTCTCAACTTTTGATTATAATCCTTAATATAAACCTTAGGATCAGTAATATATCATTCCTAATCAAATGTACATGAATTACAAGCTAGAAAACTCAACCCGAACCCTTATGAACCCTAAATGAACCCGAAATACAAACCCTTGCAAAATAACCTATTTTAACTATTTTTCTTGCAATCAAGCACCTCCATGACTAAGCTACTTCATTCCTAAGCAGCTTACAAGCACCTCTCTTCAAATATCTTCCATTTATATTGTTTAAAAATGGCACATCGTTCCTTGTTTCTTCTAGTTATAGCCGCGGCATGCAAAAGATAAACCACCTCATCAAAGCTAGTTTCTAGCTTAGCCAACACACCTAATAGCCTCTCCTCGTCACCCTATAGACCTCTTATGTGTCCCATCTTATATTGAAAGCTTTCCTTGAAGATTAAGGGTCCTTTACCTATAAATAGAACCCATAACTCTTCATTTTTCTTCATCCCCCACTTCCTCCTCTATAACCCTTACATAGAAGCAATCATTTGCTCTAATAGATCCTAATTGATCTTAAGAAGGCTCAATTTCATAAAGGAAGCAAAATAAACCAAGAAACGAAGCCCGGGAGTCGTTATTCTAGGCGTACAAAGCCGAAAGTCTCGATTCTGACCCGTTTCCAAGCCATAAGCTCAAGACCAGGTTCTCTAAGCTTATGTTCTGCTTTCATAACGTCATAATGTTCATATGATCTTTCTAAAATCATAATATAAAGCTTTGAACTCAAAAACCTAAGTGTTATGCCTTTTTGATCCAAAACCGTACACCCGAAACCCTAATTTCATGTTTTTACTTAAACTATGAGCTAAACTTGTAAACTATTGTTATAATCTATCCTAATAAGCTTATATAATGTTAAAATAAGTGCTTTGATAAGTCATGAAAGAATTTAATCTTAAAACCCGCGCGTTTTCATTTTAAAACCCTAATTTGACCCGTTTTACTTCCTAGCTTAATGAATCGTTAAAATAGTCTCAAGTACAGAAAGGAAGACAAAAGAAACCAATGAAACGTAGCCCGGAGTCGGTTACTCTAGCCGTACGAAGCCGAGTCCCGATTCTGGACAGTTTCACCTTTTTGCTCCTTGAAGCTCAAACCCAGGTTTTGAATGTTCTACTTCTGATACTACACCCTTATAATGTTCATATGTCCTCGTAATATATCTTTGTTAAAGTTCCATCAACTCAATTCATGATCTTTTCCATTTTGATCCAAAATAGTCTTTACACCCGAAAACCCTAATTTAGTTGTTTTTCTTACAATAAATAATGTCTATAATGATTAAATATTGTTATAATTCTATCCTAACATGCTTTACTAATGTTAAATAAACCTTTATTGGATAATGTAAACGAATTTGAACTTAAAAACCCAGCGTTTACGTTTGAACAATATATTTGACCAGTTTTAATTCCTAGCTTAACGAATCGTTTAAAAAATTAAACTTATGTTGCGTTTAAAACCTCATATTTTTAGTTTATTATAACTTAAAAAGGTCTAATGAAATGTTAACTAAGCTTGCTTTGGCAATTTGGAATGTTTTGTATTTTTATAATCCATGCAAAGGGGTATATATCGTAAATTTAGAAACTTATAACTAAAAGGACTAAAAATATCATTTTTATCAAAGTTATAACTCCAGGGGATTTATTATGTTCACTTTTCAAACTCACAGGTTTTTTAACTTAGTTTATTCTTTCAAAGTTGAAGGACCAAGTCATAAAAATGCAATATCCAAGGGGACCTATTTGCAATTTTCCAAACCCTAGGGTCTAAATGTTAAACATTTTGAAAAGTATAATATATGTTTAAAACCTTACAGACATAACTTTAATTAACGGTTCTCGTGCTTTAAATTTCCAGTTATTGAATAAACGCTTAATCTTAAACCGATCATACAGAAGCAATATTGTACCTACATAATAGGGGAGCTTCATATTAAAAAGGGAATGGTTTCATCTGGTTTTACGTTCTGACTGAGTGTTGGGTTTACGATTTAAAGTGCCCTAGCTCCTCAAACGTTTACTGAAATGACTTCTGAATTATGATGGGCCCGTATCAGTGATCAAATAATACTTTCCGCCTGAGTAGATAACATCGTACTACCATACAGACGCCTTTCCTTTGATATACTTTTGCCATTAATCAGATTTCCCTGTTAAGGTGAAGTTCATAGCCTCGCTTTTACTTATTTACATGCTTTATAAACCCGCGAGGGGGATACATGCTCAATTGTTTTTAATATACACAAGTACTTAAAACCGATATTATGAGTTCATAGCCTCGCATTTCAATCTTTTGAATGTTTTATAAACCCGCGAGGGGGATACATGCTTATTACAAACTCTTTTACATACTCGCTTATCTTATAACAAATGTGATTACTTTTCAAAGACTTAATGAATTCATAACCCCATATTTCAATCTTTTGAATACTTTATAAGCTTGTGATACCTGCTATAAACCATGAATACAAGTGTTTTCTAAATGTATGCTATCCAGATATGTATGCTATCTAAATATATTATTGCCTAAGTAGCTTCCAATGCCATTATTTCCATATCATGAACCATTAATCACTTGCATTGCGAGTGAACACGAATATTGTGAATAGATCTATTGGGGGTGACGGCTCCTGTTGGTATACCAATGCTTGGGGTAGCCAAACGCACTATATTTGTCCTAATAGGTAACCTTGGCAAGTTACCTTTTCCATGGGGATATATGTCCCTAACAAATATCACTACGGTGATTTCCCTGTTAATGTGTTGATGTCATGAGCTTAGGTACAATAATAATGTTACCCTGATTTTCCATGATAATTATATTCGTTACAATTATTACCATTATAATGACTTGCATTCAACCATATGATAATATTCAACTGTTCTCCATGATATTAAATGTTCTCCATGATAATTATCCTAGTAATGCCAATATTTCCATATAATAACTTGTATTCAATTATTTATATTTGTAAAAACCAAATGAATTTCACTCACCTTTGTGTAGACACCTTTTTACATGGTTTAACTCATATATTGAGCAAGTTGCAGTACGAGAGGCAATACTCGAAGATGGCTAACGTTATCATTCAAACATAATGATTAGATTTTGACCTGCATTTTGTAAAAACACTTATAATAATGAATGATAACTAAATTTTTCCAACAGACGACTCTTTAAAGTTGTTTTCTATGATTATGAATTGTTGTATCCAAGAAAGTCAAGACCCGATTAGCTCGTCTGCTATATTGTAAAAATGTGTTACAACAAGTACTTTCAAAACAAAATAAAAAATAAAAAAAAGACGATTTTTGCTAGAAAAACATCACAACCAAAGATACAACACAACAACTAAACACACCACTCCATTGCTCCTGATACCAATTGTAGAATAAAAGTAATCTTTTATTTATGCACAGAACTAGCATAGATTGTGTTTGCTTAACTATAGAGAGAGAAAGTAAATGAAATGGAATGTCTATTATGTTTTTGAGAAATGAACAACAACACCTTTCAAGGCAGAGAGGTGTTTTATAACCCTATTTAGGCCGGCCCTAATGGGCTTACATGGGCCTTACCAAGGTCTATTTCTAACTATGGCCATTAAGGTTTCCAAAAAATAACTAAACGATTTATCTAACCATATCCATGGAAGTGACCATACTTATCGTTTCCAAACAGTAATGTAAAGACGCAAGTTACTCGTAATCATAAATTATCAATGCATACTTGCATCCACGATCTCTCGACGTCTCAAGTCTACATCAACACCGATATTTGTTTGCACCTGACGTAAATCACGTAAGGTATGTACAAACAACATTAAACTTGTAGATGGATCAAGAAATAAATTTTTGTCCAAACTTTTTATTTTTATAAATATAAACAAAACTATTTCTCAAAATTATTTGACAAATTATTTTTTGAATTATAAAGAAATATTTATTTGAAATTATTTGAATTTCAAACTCTACCATTCCCCTAGAACAATGCACTTTCAACCAGATTTCACCTTCACCACAAAAAAAACAAAAATAGGAGCGTGTGTCGGGGGCGGTCCCTTAAATATGCCGACGGCCCCTTTAAATACCGACGACCGCCTAATATATCTGGGACCGCCGTTTCCTGACAGGCTCTTTTTCAGCTCCTATAAATAGTGGGTCACCTCAAACTATTTTACAACCCTTTTGCATGAATTTCTTTCAGTTCTTCCTCTCTCTAGAATCTCACTAAATCCTCTAAAACCTTATATATAACTTGTTTAATCTTGTATAAATGTGATTCCAATCTTCTTATCCTTTTTCCCCCCTATTTCTCCTCAAGTCCAAGAGAAAGAACTTTTGTCATCGTCAGAAATGAAGTGTATGTAGTCTATTTAGTTAATTAGTAAACATATGTTACATATAGATCGAGTCATATCTTCAATCTTAGTAGTGTAAGAATCAAATGTGTGTATATTCGAAGGGTTGATTAGGTTGGTTAGTATTTTGGGCCTTAAAATACATTAGTGTAGTGGTAGATTGGTTCTAGCTAAGATTAGGACTCGACATTTAGCTTAGTGTCGGAAAATCTTTGTTAAGCGACGCAGTTTAAATGTTAGACGCATAAAACAAAAAAGTTTGTTATGGTTTGGGCCTATAAAACATAACGATTTAGTTTATACCCGAAGAAAGAACTCGACAACTAGCTTAGTGGTCAAAAATAATGTACGGCATTGGTATAAAAGGTTGTTCCTCCTTCGAAGGGAGCTTGTTGATTCGTGAAGTAACTCTCGAGATTTGATACTCGGGAGTAGAGGAGTCAGAAAGAGGAGCTTCAAGACCGAACCCTATAAATCACCGTGTCGGTTTGCATTTTCTTATTACCTTTCCGCTTACTATTCTTTACATTTACCGCTTTACTTTTATACTTGCATTGTGCTTATGATTGTGTAAGTGGTTGTGTGTATATTATTAGTTAAGGTTGTGTATTTCTTTATACTAAATATTGTATGTGCGGTTATATTGTCAGAATATGTGTTAGCTATTTTTAACCTATTATTAACACTTCTCATATTGCGTCAAACTTGATCGAGTAATTAATACAAAAGATTTTAAAGTTTTTAAATGAAAACGTATTCACCCCCTCCCCCCCCCCCCCCTCTACAGTTTCCACATAAGCATTTGTACTAACATTTATTCAATCACAAATAAAATTATTGAATCTTGTTGTGCATACAAATTAGTATCTTGAACAGTTACCTGCTGTGTTTCTTGCAAATATTGAGAATACGGAATGATATTGCTATCACTATTTATCTCATTATCACTAAAATCAACAACTGGTGTTTGTTTAAAATCCTACATTACATGCACACTTTGATTATCCATATCATTATGATAGGTTTTAGAATGAGGTACCTCTAAGATAACATCAGAACCATAGTTGGAAAGAATGGCCATCAGATTCGCAATTGCATTCGAGACATCATCACAGTCAGAATCATAAGCATCAAGATCCTTAGTCTGAAAAGCAGGATTGTTTGGAATGGTTGTTTGAGTAACTTGATCGTCTAGAATTCCTGGATCTGCAAGAAATGCGAGTTGTTCTTCATCTAAAAATTATCCGAATTCCTGTGCTTCAGCCAACATTTCCTTTTCCTTAAACCATGCAGCGTTCCTTGGCCTCTTAGGCTAAGTGCATTGCCTAGACATATGTCCTTCACCTTGACAATTATAGCATTTAACAACCCTTGCCTGCCCTCCGGTATTGTTTCCCTCGAAACTAGTAGCATTACCCTTATAGCCAGTACCGGCATAACTTTGTCCTTGCCTCCCTTAAACTTGTTGCATAGTAACCCTGCCGTCTTGGATAGTGGCCTAGTTTCCCAAATTAGAGGAAGTTCTAAGTTGATTGTTGGTTGAAGGGAATCTTGAAGCAGCTACAGCTATTAGGAAAGCCATTGCCTTATTGAGATAGGCTGTTGTATCATCTCTTGGAGAGAATATAGGAACAACAAGACTTGAGTCCATGAGAGGGAACTTAGTCATTAGTTGTGTTGAAACTTGAGGTGAATGATAAAAATTTTGTGGAATAGATGAGGTTTGATGATCCATTTGAGACTGATATTGATGTGATGGTAGAATGGATGAATGACTAACTTGTGGTTGTGATAGATGAGGTGGTGCATACATTGGTGAAAATGATTAAGGTGAGTGAACTTGTGGAATCACTGTGTTTGACTCTTAAGGAAATTATGTAGTATTGTATTGAAAATGATAGTTGTTAAGTTGAGACGGTGGTTGATTGTAATTGGCAACAAATGCAAGATGATCTTGGTATCGTTCACGTATCAAGCGAGTTTCATTTGCATGTGCCTCATGTTGTTTAAGATATGAATATAATTGATCATAGTTTG
>BQNB010174759.1:0-13229 GCA_026074375.1 Tanacetum coccineum
AAAGAAAAAGATCAAACCTAAAAAGAATATCATCTCCACCATCATAAACATTTGCTTCATCTTCTACTCATACTTGTGTTGATAGTCGCTTGAAAGTGGATATTGAGAGTGGTTCTGGAAAGTATATGGAAAAACAAGAAGGGGTAAGAAATACTGAAGTTGATATTTGTTTACATGATGGGACTAAAAGAAGGGATGAGAAATTTTATATATTAGGTTGGTGGAAACAAAATTCGGAGAAACTTCGTGTACTTTCTCAAGTAGCTAGGCATGCGCTAGCAAAGCCAATCTTTATGGTTGCCTCACAGTCGGCATTTAGTACCGGTGGTAGGGTTATTGATAAGTTTAGAATCCTCTTACCCCAAAAATCACGGAAGCTTTAATTTGCACTCAATATTGGTTACGGTTTACACCGGCGGATGTTTATGATATGTAAGTTAACGACCAACAACTCAAAGATATCACGGATAACTTGGCTAAAATTGAACTTGGTAAGAGTTTATAAGTATAACGATAGTACTTTTTTACTACTAATATGTTGTATGTTGCGTTTTTGTAGAGATATTTCAAGTGAACAAACAATATAATGAGTCTTTAATGGATGAAGATTTGAACTAATGTAAGGACCAAGAAGGCAACAAGCAACTGATGAAAGGATCAATATCATCTCAAGTTGAAGATAACTTGATAGTTCATGTTTGTCACACCCCCAAACGGGGCCTGGACGGAATACGTGTCCGAGGGTGTGACATCATAATAATCCAAACTGAAGGCAAAGGAAATGACCACTAATGGACGTTTTAAAAATCATAACTCGTTGCATTTAGTAAAAATGGATAAGTTTTACATGATTCAAAACAAATTAAACGTTGCGGAAGCGAAATTTGGTTTTCAAAAGATAACAAGTATGAATAATAAGAAAAGTCTTGAATGATGATATCATATTGCACGTAGACTCCCCATAGCACATCAGAGAATTCCAAAGCTAAGCACCTGAGAAAAACATGCTTAAAACGTCAACAAAATTATTGAGTGAATTCATAGGTTTAATTCAAACGTTATTATAGTAGACCACAAGATTTTCAAACGTATGCGACAGTCATAACAGATACAACTTCGCACAAAAAGTATTTACGTTGCGCTAAGCTCATGACACCGAGGCTAATAATAAAAGTAGCATATAACATGCCAAGTACAACTTGCCCTTACAAGTGTCCGACTAAAGACCACCTAAACAAAAGTCGACATGACATACATCCGTTGGCCTGTACAGTCCGTCAAGTACCCGACCAGTAAGAATTACGAAACCCAGATGGGGATTATTAGTCCCAATAGATCTATTTATTCACTCGCGCTCACTTAACCAGTACAGTCGGTCAAGAAATTAACGATTCATGATAGTTCGGGCAATAGTGGTCTTTACTTAGGCAACACGTAAATAGGGAAATTCTTATGCAAAGTACTTGTGTCCAGTTTTAAAAGCAAGCAATGTTTACTGTGACACCCGTGAATTGAGCAGGTTAGTCATACCTTTAGAGTTGGCTAAGTGTTTACACGTGCTATATTTGTGATCTATGTGACCTTATTTGTTTGGATGTTTATCTTTCTGAGGTGCGTGTTCATCTCATTTTAGAAGGGGTTTGAGTATTGTGGATTAATTTCCATTTTTGTTCACGTGTAGTGCCAATGGAAATGAGTGACGTGTTGCATGCATTGTTACGTCAATTTGTGGATAATTATGTGTTGGATTATTGGGGAAAATTGTCATATTGGAAGTGAATTAGGTTCGTGAAATTTGAGAACTAGTAATGAACTTTCTAAATATAGAAAGTATTTTTGGAAATGAAAGTTATAAATAGAAAGTTAGTATTTGGTTTTCCGTGAAAAAGGTTTACTAATTTTACCAAGGTTTTTGTAGAAAATTAGGGTAATGTAGATAATGATATAATTAAATAAATAAAATAATAATAAAAAAATGTTAAGGGGGCCGATTTTAGTTAAGAAAAGAAAAAAAAGTATTTTTTTATAATCACAATTTGGGCTAGACTAGGACTTGTTAAGGATATAGAGAAAACCCCAAACCTAAATTTGGCCCATTCTTTTTCCCCTCTTCCTTGGTGTCGTACGATTTCCTCCCCAAAACCCTAAGAAGATAAAAAAATTCTTTGGATCAAGAACTAGGTGGTGAATTGTGAAAGATTTAGCAAGGTTTTAGGTATGAACGTTAATCTTCCTTCTTGTTATTCTTTTTAAATCATGTAACAAATAATATGATGGATCATTAGAGATTAAAACTTCTGTAATTAATGATGTTATAATCATACTAGTGCGTTTAAGGCTTGATTAGAATCATATTGGTGTAAACGGTTAGGCTTAGATCGCGTTAATTTATGAATTAGGGTTTGGCAAATTTTAGGGTTGTGTTTAACTGATGATATCTCCATGATGGTAATGTGTTTTGAGGTGTTTCTAGTGCCTAAATTGTAGTTCAAAGGGTCTATTTTTTAAAAAGTCCGGCCTCGATCGATTTTGAGTTTTGGAAGTTAGTAAAGTAGTCATTGCAAGTAACGTTATCAAAACAGTAAATTCGGGTCAGATTTAAGTCAGAATTATAGAGGTAAAAACCCTATTTAAAATTCGAATTAAGGTTAGCCAAAACACAGAAGTCAAGTTCTATATGTCTATTAACTTCCCTGAGAAAATTAGCCTCTAATTAGTTTCCTAAGTATGGTTAGCAAGGTCAAACATTTTAGTGCGCGTTCAGATCCGAATCTGGGTACTTTAGAATTAGGAATTTATTTGGGGTACTTGTACATGTGGTATGCTTTTGGAACAAATGAGGTAGTTAGTAAACACCTAAGTAAACATATTTGATTTATGTGAGAATTTATTTGATTCAATAGGTAAGGGTTGGAAGCGAGATAAGTGACCCTAAAATTCTGCGTTTTCGGGTAAAATGTAGATCACTAGAATTATGAGTAAATGGAGTGGTTAAAGTTGGGCATGGTATCGGGGTGACCCATGGGGATAATTAATCATCATAGAAATCCATCATATGATTGTTACATGGACTTAAGCATTTGTCTTAGTCGCGTGTAACACGTTTATATTCTATTGTGTAGCTTTGTGTAAGATATTTGGAAGCTGCTTGGGAATCAGGTGAGTTTCATAGTCCTATTTTTACTTTGTTTTCTTGGGATGGAAATGATGCGAAGGTCTTAAAATGATTTAATTGATGTGATTATATGGTTTAATTGATGCATGGACATTTGTGTGGCTATCATATGATATGTGCTAAATGTTTACGTGTTGTTGGATCGGAGGGTAACGTTCCTACCCATTACTGTGTGGTTCCAATTGGAGGATATTCTTACCCAATTACCATGTGGTTCTAATTAGAGGGTAGTCTTACCTATTACTATGTGATATTTTGGTGTGGCTTGGATCGTGGGACACGTTCCGTCCTGATTGTGGTTGTTTTGCTCGTATGCATGTTAGCCAGTATAATAGCTAGCTTAACTGTCCTGCCATATTCGGTTGTATTAATCATAATAATTGGTTTAAAGTTTAAATTGTGTGTCGTAAACCTATGACTCTCACCAACATTTGTTTTGACGTTTTTAAGCATCATTTTCAGGTGAGCCTCATGAGGAAAGTGAAGTTAGGAAGATTGGCTAGTGAGACCGTAGGCTTGCATGCGGAGTTTCCTTAGTTTTCATTTTGTGTTTGCTTTGAATTGATTCTATGATTGTTTTAGGTTTTGGATTATTTCGTTATGTCTTTGTATTGGAATGGTCCTTTTACCTCAATACAAGACTTCTTTTTCTTGTGGTTGGTATTGTCCTGACACTTTGTGTCAAATTTCAATTTGTTAATGCATTTTAGTGTTCTCTATTGTTGACACCATTGTGTTATGATGATATCCATTCTCGTTACGCCTCGCGTTTCCTCCTTGGCGGGGTGTGACAGATTGGTATTATGTGGTGGTGTGGAAATGGCGAGTTGGGTAGCCGGGGACAGGTTGCCGCAAGTGAGCGGGAGTCGTGTGACTGTATTCGAGCTTTATTGTCTGCGTGTGTTAGATATTTGGTTTGGGGGGTGTATAGAGACTTTTTACGTGGAGTCAAGGGTGTGTGGGGATAGATTGGTAGAGTGCTGGCTGCAGTGTGCCGGGCTGATGTGGGGCGAGTGACGGGTTGCAGGGGACGATAGGGAAGTTTTTTTTCTATCCATACGCGAGCTACTTCGCAATCAGCAAGTTTTGATAAGAGGAGCCAAGTTAAGGGACCCGGGATACACCTCCTTGTGGGGACCCGTCATGTAGGTAGGGTAGGTAGTTGAAGATCACACTAGTCGGAGTTGGCGGTTTTAGTACGCAGTATCTAACGTCGGATTCTCCAGTTAGTTGGACCTGATCACAGCGGTGGGCGGGTGACGGTGACGGGGGGGTTTTAGATAAGGGTTTCAAACTATTTGAATAGTGTTGAAAACTCTGAGTGTTGGGGTGGCATGCGGGGATCATTCGGTATCGGGCGATGGATGAGATGGTGGAGGAGTGGGGTGTGGGAGGTGGGCGGGGGAGAGGGGAAGGAAGGGGCTGGGCTGGGAATGCACCGTTTTCGCATTGTTTACTGTATATTAGTTATTTTGATTTGATGAAGCTTCTGTTGCTGTGGTAATATTGAAGTCGTTTAAAGATGTGCTAATGCGGTTTATCGTGCAGTATATGTGGTGTCTCACTCTTTGAGAGATTATAGTCTTGGAAGGTAAGTTAAAGTAAAGTCTGTGATAAGGATTGCAAATTATAATATCGGTAGCCAGCTTAAATTTAAGGCATCACACACCAAGACTTGTGACCGTGCATTAGTTATCGGTTAATTAAACCCCCCCCATACCATATACTATATCCGAGATACGATCCCCCCCCCCCCCCCCCTAATGATCCTGTAGGTTCCTGTGAACGTACTTTGTTATAGATAGGGGATTCTTCTCTTAACTAGTATGCGATATTATTGGGCTTAGTTGCGTAGTCAGCAAGTTCCTTTCTGCATAACAATTACGAATATATTGGATACCTCTTATTTCTACTATTGTGATTATTGGGTAGTTCATTCAGAATATTAAACTCTCATTTTAGCATTCCTTGTTTGTACCATGTCTGAACGGATGTTCTATCATTCCTATTCAACACCTTGATATGTATTGGTTGTTCGGATCTGCTGCTTTTGGCTATTGGTACGTTTTATTGGTTCCTTTCTGGCGTTGATTACTCGTATGTATATCTGATTTTCTTCTTTAACTCGAGGACGTGAGTATTTGTGAGGTAAGACAAGTCTCAGGAATGTGTAGTGTTGTCACTTTACCTTCTTATGTGTATATATCTCGCCTCTCGCGGATTTTTGCTATACCTATAGCGTTAAGAAGATGTCACTATGTGTATGTGTAGGCTCCTCTATTCTTTTTTTGTGAGTTTGTGTTGTCGTAAAGGAGTATGTGTGTCACTCTTACGTTATTGTCTGAGAGAGTACTTATGATACTGTGTCTCTCCTTACGTCATTGAAGTAATTGTGTTACTCTGAAGACGAGGTTCGTTTCTCTACTGTGTTAGTGTTGCACCCCAATAGACTGAGACACACGACACGTGGACAGATTCTTTAGCTCAGTGTATCAAACGAGTCTGCTCATTATGTTAATGGTTTTACACAGCGGATATTTTCATCTATCCAATGTCTTTCGGTTGATTATCGAAGAGTAGTCATTTGTCCATTTGAGTAATATAATTGTATATATCTGTGATGTCGAGTTCCTATTTGTGCTCACTAGCCCTCTGTGAGAAGATGTGTCTGTGAGTTGAGTGCGCGCGTTTGGCGGTGAAATATAAACCTGTATAGTGAAATGATTTTTTCTATTTCAGTCGTAGAGATTTGAGTGATTCTGCTATCTGCACTGTCTCCTAATTTTCTATATGTGACATTACTCTCGTCCTCGCATAGTCTAGTCCGGCCCTAGTTGAGTCATCCAATGATCTATACCTGTTGATACTGCTCTCATATCAGATATATCATCATTAGTTGATCTTGTCCCTGTCTTCTTGGAGTTTATATATCTATCTTCTTTAGCTCTCTCACTCATGGGGTACATAATGTCCTCGCATGAATTTCACTTGTACGTGTTCGTTTTACTGTTATTTTGACTATATGGTTCCTTGTACTTCCTTTCGCTTTCAAACAATAGAATTATGTTAAAGTCTTTACGGTATTTTACAATCCCTTTTGGTATTACGATGTCCTTTGTTTGAGTAATATATTTTATATTGATGTCGAGTTATGAATATCCTTTTGAAGTATATCTTGATGGTGTTTGGGGAAAACTATTCTTGAAATGATTTTATGAATACGTTGTGATAAGCGCTTTTATATGACTGTCTCTTTATTTTTATGAAAACAATGTGATATTGGTTGAGTGTCGAATATGTTTAAGATAATCTTGACATTTTTATATTTTGTTTTTGATAAATTTTATTTTATGAAAAGTATGTTTAAAATGATTTATATGGGTAAAATGCGATACACCTTTAAATAACTGTCTTAGAATTTTCTTTTTATGAAAACCATGTTTAAAATAAATCTTACGAAAATTATTTTTAAAGTGATATCTTTATTTAAAAAGATTTATCTATATATATATTTAATGTGATTTTATTATTTTGAAATATTTTTATAAAGACATGTTTAGTTGGTTCTCTCAGATAAAATTTATTATTGGAATAGGAATTCTACTTTTCTCAATTATCAATCTTGATACGTATCGTTAACTCGATATGTGATCCTTTTGTCATTGTGCGTTTTGTTGATTTTTTCGTTTGCGTTTCCTATCGGTATAGATATTCTATCCTTTCTTGTAAGGATTCTTATGGCACTTGATCTGCATTTATGTGCATCTGTTAAATCCCTTATATGTTCTAGCCTTTGATTCGATACTCATTTGCTACCCTATTTGATAGTTCGTAACCATTTGAATTCGTTCGTTATACGATTTACTTGGCCAAGTCACTCTCCATGGGAAGCACCTGTATTGTTCGTTAAGAAGGACAATTCATTTCGAATATGCATAGACTACCGAGAGTTCAACAAGCTAGCCGACAAGAACCGTTATCTTCTTCCTAGGATCTACGACTTATTCGATCGATTGCAAGGATCGCGTTACTTCTCTAAGATAGATCTTTGACCTGGTTATCATCAGCCAAGAGTGCACGAAGAAGATATCCCAAACACTACATTTAGGACGAGAGATGGATACTTTGAGAATTTAGTTATGCCTTTCGGGTTAACTAATGCAACGACGGTTTCATAGACTTAATGAACCGGGTGTGCAAGCCATATCTAGATAAGTTTTCATAGTGTTCATTAATGACAGTATGATCTACTCAAAGTCTAAGGAGGATCACAAAGTTTATTTGAAGTTAGAATTAGAGTTGCAGAAGGAGGAGAAGTAGTTTGTCAAGTTTTCTAAGTGTGAATTTTAGCTAACAAGGAGTACATTTCTCGAGCTCTGTGGTTAATTGCAATGGTATTCTATGGAACCAAGCAAGTGTTGAAGCAATAAAGATATTGGAAAAGATCCTCGACACTGTCAAAGATTACGGTCATTTATAAGATTGGCAGGTTACCATCGATGTTTTCTTTCGTGAATTTATTTTCATGATTTACTAACCCTTTACTTCATTGAAGGCAGAGAATCAAAAGTACTAGTGGGGGTGTGGAACAAGGGATGCTTTTCATACTTTGAAATACAATTTATGTAATGTACCAAAATTGTCATTGCCTAATGGAACCGAAGATCTATAGTCATTGTGATGCGTTAAAATCAAGGATTGGGATGTGTGTTCCTATAATGAGATAAAGTGATTATGTATGCCTCATGGAAATTAAAGATTTATGAGAAGAACTATACCACGCATGGTTTAGAGTTGGGTGCAATGGTCTTTACTCTTAAGATTTGGAAACATGTATTGGTGACCAGGTATGAGGAATGATATAACTACCTATGTTAGTAAGTGTTTTGGCTTGCTCGAAGGTGAAGGCTGAATATTAAGAGACCATCAGGTTTGCTTCATCAACCAGAGATATCTAAGTGGAAATAGGATGAAAACCATCATGGATTTTATCACTAAGTTGCCAAGGTCAAGTGGTAGATATGATACGATTTGGGTGATAGTCAATAGACCGACTGAGTCAACCTAATTTTCTGGTTATATGTGAAGGTTATAAGATGAGAACGTTAGCAAGGCTATATATTGATGAGATAGTAGCAAGGCATGGAATGCATGTGTCGATCATCTCAGATCGTGGTGGAAGATTTACTTCGCGGTTTTGGTAGACATTGCAGAAGGTATTGGGAAACATGGCTCTTAAACACTCTCGTAACGACGTATTCATCCTCAAACGGACGGACAAAGTGAGCATACCGTTTAGAATTAAAGGATATGTTGAGAGCGTGCGTGATTGATTTTTTTGGTGGTAGTTAGGATACTCATCTACCCTTAACTGAGTTTTCTACAATAATAGTTATCATTTGGGTGTTTGATGTGCTCTATTTGAAGCGTTGTATGAAAGGAAGTATAGGTCACTTGTTTTTTTGGGGCTGAAATTGGAGAAATTCGGTCAATTGGACCAGAATTGGTACAAGAGACAACTAATAAGGTGATATTGATTAAAGAAAAGCTCAAAGCGGCTAGCGATTGCCAAAAGAGCTATGTTGGCAATATGAGTAAACATTTAGGAGTTGAATGTGGGTGATAAAGAGATGTTAGAAGTGTCATTTGGAAAGATGTATGTACGTGCATTTTGAAAAGAAGATCTTGTTAGCACCAAGATATCTGGGGACCATTTAAGATCATTAAAAAGGATCGGTCTTTGGACTATTATTAAGCATGGTCTCATATAATATTAGTGTGTTCTATTGATATGTTTCAAATTTAAAAGGTGTATTAGACGAATGCAAATTTGCACGTGCTTTGGAAAGAAATTAAGGATACACTAAACTATTCATTTTGATGGAAGAAACCTGTCCGAGATTAGCGATCGTGAGGTTAAAAAGTTTATAAGGTAGTAGGATTTTCGATTAGTTAAAGACAGCTGGAACTCGACAGCGAGGTTTGTGGGATTATTATGAAAATCTAAGTATCCTAAACTTACTCATTGAAGCACAGTTATAGTTGGAAGTACTACATTAATGTTGGGTACAATTGGTTACTGGTAGACCTTAGTGCACCCTTAAATGTTCTTATGTGGTTTGGTTAAAGTTATATATTGAGCAAACCTGAAGTCGAGCCGATTCTTCAAAAACGTTGAGTTTTGTAACAACACATAACTTAATTTCAAGACAGTTCTTGTTTGATGAGTTGCGGGGTTGAGTTGTGGATCAAGTTGTTACACAACTTAAGGTTTTGACGAGTTTCCTCGAGGACGGGCGAGACTCATGTAGTTGGATGTTCTTTTCGCTTATAGCTGTTATGCTGCAATTTGTACTCTCGTGTGGGTAAGCAAAAATTTGTTAACAGTAGAAACGATTAAATTTAGGGACGAAATTTCCCTAACAGGGGGGGGGGGAGACTGTGACACCCGTGAATTGAGCAGGTTAGTCATACCTTTAGAGTTGGATAAGTGTTTATACGTGCTATATTTGTGATCTATGTGACCTTATCTGTGTGCATGTTTATCTTTCTAAGGTGCGTGTTCATCTCATTTTAGAATGGGTTTGAGATATTGAGGATTAATTTCCATTTTTGTTCACGTGTAGTGACAATGGAAATGAGTGACGTGTTGCATGCATTGCTACGTCAATTTGTGGATAATTATGTGTTGGATTATTGTGTAAAATTGTCATATTAGAAGTGAATTAGGTTCGTGAAATTTGAGAATTAGTAATGAACTTTCTAAATATAGAAAGTATTTTTGGAAATGAAAGTTATAAATAGAAAGTTAGTATTTGGTTTTCCGTGAAAAAGGTTTACCAATTTTACCAAGGTTTTTGTAGAAAATTAGGGTAATGTAGATAATGATATAATTAAATAAAATAATAATAATAATAAAAATGTTAAGGGGGCCGATTTTAGTTAAGAAAAGAAAAAAAAGTATTTTTTTATAATCACAATTTGGGCTAGACTATGACTTATTTAGGATATAGAGAAAACCTCAAACCTAAATTTGGCCCATTCTTTTTCCCCTCTTCCTTGGTGTTGTACGATTTCATCCCCAAAACCCTAAGAAGATACAAAATTTCTTTGGATCAAGAACTAGGTGGTGAATTGTGAAAGATTTAGCAATGTTTTAGGTATGAACGTTAATCTTCCTTCTTGTTATTCTTTTTAAATCATGTAACAAATAATATGATGGATCATTAGGGATTAAAACTTCTGTAATTAATGATGTTATAATCATACTAGTGCGTTTAAGGCTTGATTAGAATCATATTGGTGTAAACGGTTAGGCTAGATCGCGTTAATTTATGAATTAGGGTTTGGCAAATTTTAGGGCTGTGTTTAACTGATGATATCTCCATGATGGTAACGTGTTTTGTGGTGTTTCTAGTGCCTAAATTTTAGTTCAGAGAGTCTATTTTCAAAAATTCCGGCCTCGATCGATTTTGAGTTTTGGAAGTTAGTAAAATAGTCATTGCAAGTAACGTTATCAAAACAGTAAATTCGGGTCAGATTTAAGTCAGAATTAGAGAGGTAAAACCCCTATTTAAAATTATAATTAAGGTTAGCGAAAACACAAAAGTCAAGTTCTATATGTCTATTAACTTCCCTGAGAAAATTAGCCTCTAATTAGTTGCCTAAGTATGGTTAGCAAGTCAAACATTTTAGTGCGCGTTCAGATCCGAATCTGTGTACTTTTGAATTAGGAATTTATTTAGGATACTTGTACATGTGGTATGCTTTTGGTGCAAATGAGGTAGTTAGTAAACACCTAAGTAAACATAGTTGATTTATGTGAGAATTTATTTGATTCAATAGGTAAGGGTTGGAAGCGAGATAAGTGACACTAAAATTCTGTGTTTTTGGGTAAAATGTAGATCACTAGAATTATGAGTAAATGAAGTGGTTAAAGTTGGGCATGGTGTCGGGGTGACCCATGGGGATAATTAATCACCATAGACATCCATAATATGATTGTTACATGGACTTAAGCATTTGGCTTAGTCGCGTGTAACACGTTTATATTCTATTGTGTAGCTTTGTGTAAGATATTTGGAAGCTGCTTGGGCATCAGGTGAGTTTCATAGTCCTATTTTTACTTTGTTTTCTTAGGATGGAAATGATGCGAAGGTCTTAAAATGATTTAATTGCTGTGATTATGTGGTTTAATTGATGCATGGACATTTGTGTGGCTATCATATGATATGTGCTAAATGTTTACGTGTTGTTGGATCGGAGGGTAACGTTCCTACCCATTACTGTGTGGTTCCAATTGGAGGGTATTCTTGCCCAATTACTGTGTGGTCCCTATTGGAGGGTACTCTTACCCAATTACTAAGTGGTTCCAATTGGAGAGTAGTCTTACCCATTACTGTGTGATATTTTGGTGTGGCTTGGATCGTGAGGCACGTTTCGTCCTGATTGTGGTTGTTTTGCTCGTATGCCTGTTAGCCAGTATAATAGCTAGCTTAACTGTCCTGCCATGTTTGGTTTTATTAATCATAGTAATTGGTTTAATGCTTGAATTGTGTGTCGTAAACCTATGACTCTCACCAACCTTTGTGTTGACGTTTTTAAGCATCATTTTCAGGTGAGCATCATGAGGATCTTAAGAATAAGAGAAGTGGCTAGAGAGACCATAGGCTACTTGCAGAGTTTAATCTCCTAATTAATTGAATATTGAATGTTTGTTGGTTTGAATTGCTTAGATTTGTTTTGGTTGTATTGCATGTCTTGGTATTGATGTGAACCCCTTTTGCTTCAATACCAGACGCCATATATCATTCATGTTTGTTTAGGTATTTTCATGACACCTCGTGTCTATACCTTGGTTTCTTTTATGCATCATAGTTCTCTATATAGACACCAATGTGTTGTGATGATATCCATTCTCGTTATGCCTCGCGTTTCCGCCTTGGCAGGGTGTGACAGATTGGTATCAGAGCCGTTGGTTATAGAGAAGTAGGTGGTTGAGCCTAGACTATAACCTAGGAGTCCTTCATATAGATTCATTTTAGGGCTTGAGTGTTTAGTATTATAACCATTATGCTTCCCCCTAATTGTAAAGCTTTTATTTAGTTATTTTGTCTACTATTATATAATATGGTATATATTACTTCCTTACTATTTATAACTACGTCTCCCTCTATCCGTAAGAAGTTTCATTAGGCAACCATTTTCCCAATTGGACTTAAGCATTATAGAGATCCAAAAGAGGAGCCAATTGAGAAGGAGTCTCTTATGGAACTAAAGGAGATATGGTAGTTGATCGCTTGTTGAATGCTCGTAGTAGGCATGGACTCGCGGAGTCAGGTGACTTTGCGAAGGCAAAGTCAGACCCAAGCGAGGCCCAACATAGGTTTATTTTGTCTTTTACCTCGTCACGACGCTATTGATTATTTCTTTTGAATATTTTGTATTTTGGAGGTGCTGTGAGATTTTCGTTCTTTTATGTCGTTTCGATTTTATCTTTATATAAGTAAGTATTTCTTTGATGGAGCATCCTTTCTGTGTTATATTGGAGTTGTGTCAGATGTGCAATGTGGTATATGTGCATATATGTATGTTATCATTAAGATGATTAGTCTTGGAAATAAGTACACGTGTGAAAGGATGTGGTTATAATTATGGGTGGCCAACATAATTATAAAGGCATCACACACGTGGACTTGTGACCATGATTGCATTGATTGGTGTTTATTTGTTAGGTGATAGAGTAATATGTTGTGATATATGTGATCATGATAAGGATGGTTATATAGTTATTGGAACCCTTATTTTACATGATGAGTGATTATGTTCAGTTGCGTAGATAGTCAGTTTCCCTTCTATCTAACGTTTGGGATACCCCGGATACCTGTTATTACTATTATTACGATTATTGAGTTTGTTGTCTGCTCGATTATTCGTTTGGATATATATTTTAGCATTCCTTGTTAGTACCATGTCGGTATGGATGATCTAACTTTTCTATTCGGCGTCTTGATGAATATTGGTTGTTCGGATCTGCTTCTTTAGATATTGGTAC
>BQNB010174760.1:740-13229 GCA_026074375.1 Tanacetum coccineum
AAGGGGTTGAGGAATGAAAAAGAATTGTAAGGATAAAGGGTGTAAAGAAAGAAGCCCTCCATACACTTAGGCAGAAACTGGGTCAATACATATGCTGCCAGAATCACTAAGATGATTGCTGACATTGAAGATCGACATCATGGACCCAGTGATGCAATGCACAACCCTCCCTAGCCCCTCAGAATCTCTCAAAAGATTTCTGTTTCATTTCTCACGGAGACAAAACACTTTATCTATTGACTTTCTCACTCCGAGTTAGTTGATATTGAAAAGGTGGCAGTCAGCTCCAGCCTCCGATTACTAGAACCAAAATGCACTATTGAGTCTAGAGCCAAGAGATCGTCAATTAATCTCGTTAGGACACATATCCAATTCTCTTGTCTTTCACACACTGTGGAAACAATACTATCATAAGAGTCCTACGCATTATCCTTGTGATATTGCTAGAACATCCGAGTGAAACGAAGATTTTCACAATGAAGATGGAAATCATGCTAGAGCCTACATCAAACAAGCTCTTGGTAGGTGACTCGTGCGATTCTACAAGAATCAAACTTGTATCAACTGGAAAGCAATGATGGTGCGATTCTACGTGAATCAAACTTGTTCCAGGGAATGAATTGACGGTTATTGATCATTTGACAAACAATCAAAACTCTCAAAGTGTTACAAAATATTTTCATATCTAACACTAAGAATGAAGTATCAAATCAATTTTCTCTTTATTGCTAACTGTTTCATTACAGAATCATTTAAAGATGGAGATGGAAATGGAGTTTCCAGTAACAGAAATGTCAAGTCAATCACCAAATGCCAAGACACGACCTACACTTGTTATAAAGTAATGAAAGATCTCATAAAGGTGTCAAAGCTTCCGCAAACTCTGATATCATTAATTTCTTCACAAGTGCACAAAATGGCGATACATTACAAGATGATGTAAGATTATGTTTGGCTGATGATCTCAAGAAAGCTCAAGATCACAATCAAAGATAAGTCAATGATAAATCAAAAGATCTCTGCCACAAACGTACAAGATATTAAAAGAAGAATCATATCTCTACGAGCTAAAGACTGAAGTGATTAAGTTTAGTATTTTCTGGGGTGACCTCCCTTAGGGGGAGATTGTTAGATGTCAGAAAAAGACTCGGTCACCCAGTATATTTAACTGTTTATTAATAGCTCGTAGTTAATAGTTTAACATATGACTTTCAATATTTAACCGGGTACTAATACTCGGTATTTTGTATATACTATATAAGCCTCTTCCAACTTTGGAAGAGGTAAGCTAGTCATTATTCATTTTCCTTTTACACATACATTTCTCTCTCTAGAAATATTTCTCTATGTGTTTCTCTCTCTAGAAACTAGCCAAGTCCAAGAATCGACCCAGTGTTATGATATATGATATACCACATGCGATACGTAGCTTATTAGCTTATTTGTCAAGCTTAATATATGTATTGTAAAGCTTATGGACTCACGGCCCAATAAGCCTATTTAAGCCGTGGCTTAATGGGAAGGCTTATTATGGTCCAGATTATTTCCTACTTATTAGTATGAGCTTATGTATATAAATGGACCTTGGATTTGGACTTGGATCGTATTTTGGACTTATAAATATCTTAATGGACCCTTATTAGGCCTTAAAGCCCAATAAGCGATATTTAGTCGTTATAAGAGTTTTGACGAACTTTTTGAAAGTGAAATGTATTTACGAAGTGATATTGAACGCTATTTTGGGAAAAACGTTTTAGTAAACGTTAAAGATTTAGATTTTGGAATTTTGTCGAAAAGTGTCGAAATGATAAAAAGTGTTGAAATTAAGGTTTGAAACCTTGGAAAACGTTATATAAACGTACGGGTCATGTCGAAATTTCATAAAATGTTTGTACTTAGAAATTTTACCTAAAAACATGAATTTTGATTTTAAATAATAAAATATTATTTAATTATTTTATTTATTTAATAAATTCACTAAAAGACAAAAAATATAATTTTTCTCAAAACTTATCTAATATGTTTATTATGAGTAAACGTTTCATTTTCCATCATATTATGATTATTTTATTGGGAACTAAGGTTACCGAATGGACATATCAAGATATATTTATAATTATTTATTATAAATATTTACTTATATTACTTATCTATTTTCTTTAAATAGTATAAGTATGTATTATTGAGCGATGGGATTGATATGATTGTTGGGATATGTCGTCAACCATCACACCACTAAATTGTTATGGGTAATTGTACAACGCGTCTAAACTCTATGCATCAAACGTGAAGACTGTTTTGGAAATGAATGATTAAAATGGGACATTAACTGGACTAGGTCGTGTGCGGACGTCGTTGCATTTGCTTGTGTGATTGAGATTTGGTTGCTAAAGACTTGCTTGAGGTGAGTTCTCGTAGCCTCATTTTTCTAATGTTTTCCGTTGGAGGAAAATGATACTCAAATGTGTTTTGAACTGTTTTGAATTAAACTGTGCGAAATGTGGTTTTGTTTTTGGGACAAGATATGTGCTTATGACTGCTATGTGAATATTATGTGTTGCATGATTGTTTGGATCGGAGGGGTACGCCTATCCCAGTATTTGTATGATTGTTTGGATCGGATGGGTACGCCTACCCAGTATTTGTGTAGTTATTGGAGCAGATGGGTACGCCTACCCTAGTATGTGTGAGGCCCTGCCCTAATTTAGTGCTCCAGCTGGTAGGCCCTTTAGGTACGTAAGTGACATATGGTGATTGTTTAGCAGGATTGCTAGGTTGGGTTACATGACTAGCGGGGATGCTATGTTATGGGTTGTTTGCATATATTCACTGTCATATTGAACTATTGTCTACTGTTTTGAAATATTGGCACAACTTTTGGGTTTAAGGTCAAACCTACGATCTCACCAACATTATTGTTGACGTTTTCGAGTATCATTTTCAGGTGAAGTAAAAAAGGAATAAGTTGGTGTTATGTGATAGCAGACTTAGAAGTATCCCGTGTAGATTTCTCATATGAAGTCTTGCTTGTTTATTTTATTTGGTCTTAGTATTTGGAAGTTTTGGTTTGAGTTTGGATTTGGACCCCTGTGTGGGCTATTGGATATTGTAAGAGTTTGCGGATTTGATTGTGATTTGGGACATCACTCGAGGTTGTTCAAGGTTGATGATCTTCGTAACACTTAAAGTTTATGCATTGTAGTTTTCTCTATATTGTATCTTGTGTTATGATTAATCATTATGTTGCGCTCCCGAGTTTTCGCCATTGTCGGGGTGTGACAGAAGATTCCTAGTGGCATAATGCTATGTACGATGAGTATAACGCGTTGGTTAAAAATGGCACTTGGTTACTTATACCAAGGCCCGCATGTGTTAATATGGTTCGCTCTATGTGGTTATTTAAGCATAAGTTTCATGCTGACGGGACTTTGAGCCATTATAAGGCTCGTTTGGTTGCTAACGGTAGTAGTCAGCAACTTGGTGTTGATTTTGATGAGACATTTAGCCCGGTTGTCAAACCAGCCACTATTCGTACGGTTCTTAGCCTTGCTGTGTCTCGTAAGTGGTTGATTCACCACCTTGATGTTAAGAATGCTTTTCTTAACGGTGATTTATCCGAGAATGTCTACATGCATCAGCCACCCGATTTTATTGATGCTAGGTCCCCTAACCATGTTTGTCGTTTGCAGAGATCTTTATATGGGCTAAAACAAGCACCTCGTGCTTGGTTTCAGTGTTTTACAGGTTATGCCACACGGGCCGGATTTTATCACAGTCGTTGCGATTCTTCTCTCTTTATTTATAGACAGGGATCTCAGGTTGCTTATCTTCTTTTATATGTGGATGATATTTTTCTTACGACTTCTTCTACAACACTTCTCCAACATCTTATTGATTCTTTGCATCGTGAGTTTGACATGACTGAACTTTATTTTCTTGGTATCTCTGTTGTTCGTCACTCTACAGGTTTATTTTTATCTTAGCGAAAGTACGCTCTTCGGCTCCTTGAGCGTGCTCACATGGTTAATTGTAACCCCTCCTGGACGCCAGTTGATACGGATTCCAAACTGGGTCCGGACGGGGTTCCGGTTCAGGATCCTACTTTGTATCGAAGTCTTGCAAGAGGACTTCAGTATCTCATGTTTACACGTCCAGATTTGTCTTATGCAGTTCAACAGATTTGCCTTTATATGCACGATCCGCGAGAGCCACATTTAGCTGCTCTCAAGCGTATTTTGCAATATGTTCAGGGTACTTTGGATTTAGGCCTTCACTTATATGCATCCTCCACTACCTCTCTGGTTGGTTATACTAATGCTGATTGGGCGGGTTGTCCATCTACACGCAGGTCTACCTCATGTTATTGTGTCTTTTTAGGTAATAACTTATTATCTTGGTTTGCTAAACGACAACATACTCTTTCACGCTCCCGTGCCGAAGGTGAATACCAGGGTGTTGCTAACGTTGTGGCAGAGACTGCATGGCTTCGTAATCTTCTTCGTGAGTTACACTCTCCTTTATCGACTGCAACTCTTGTCTACTATGATAACGTTAGTGCTGTTTATATGTCTGCCAACCCTGTTCAACATCAACGGACGAAACACATTAAGATCGACATTCATTTCGTCTGAGATATGGTTACCGCTGGTCAGGTTAGAGTTCTACATGTGCCCTCCCATTTCTAATATGCCGATAATTTCACCAAGAGACTGCCGTCCGCATTGTTTGAAGAATTTCGATCCAGTTTGAGAGTACGACCTCCTCCCGCTCTAACTGCGGGGGCGTATTAGTCGATATATTTGATTGGAATATTAGTTGATATATTTTTAGAATATTAGTTGATATATTTTTGGAATATTAGTTGATATATTTTTGGATGATTTGTTAGTCAACATGTATTTTAGGATGATTAGATTATCATGAGTAGGATGATTGTATAATCATTAGCTATAGTCTAGTTGTCATTGGGCTTAAGCCTGTATCTTTGTATTTATAAATACTCTGTACATTGCAGAGAATGAATCAAGGAAATCATTATCCTCCACTACACAGACGATGCAACTTGTCTCCACATTGCTGCCTCAAAAGGCCGGACAGGTGAGAATTAAGCTAATTACCTCCTGTAGATTCTAATTCTCAAATTTGTCATGGTTGTTAAGATCCCGATCATGATCTTAGGATCTTACGATTATACGATACTACAAAGCAAAACGATCCGGATCTTACATAGGATCTTTGCAAGCTTAAGATATTATAGGATCCCGATCTTGACCATGAGATCTTAAGATCTAATCCGATCCGATCTTACTTTTGTTGAACCTCAAACTAAATGTTAATCTTTTTAAACATTTCATAAGCATAATTTTTAGCAACATTTCTATGAAATATTCATCTAATTTTGCGTTTATGATATATAATAATTTGTGGATTTATATAATATTATAAAGACTATTAAGAAAATGACATTATAATAGGATCTTAAGATCCCGATCCAATCTGCGATCTCGATCTTGCAAAGACGAAAATGATCCTGGGTAAGATCCCGATTTTGAAAACCTTGGTTATTATTACCATGACGGCTGGGTAATAAAGTCTAAACATGTAATTTTATTATTAAATATCAAGTTGGTATCACATAAATAGAAAAGTTTATATTATGTCAATAATAATCTAATCTTCTTAGAGCATCTCCAATGACAAAAACAAGTAATGACTTTTCAGTATTTCAAAAAGCTTTTTGAGTGTGTTTTTTCCATTGCATTCAAAGATTTTTGAATAGCTTTTTACAATGACTTGTTAAACAACAAATCATTTGTAAAAGCCATAGTCATTGAATGTATTTTGCAATAAATGCATTAAATGCAAAAAGTCATTAAAGACTTTTTTGCATTGTGGATGCTCTTATTACTTTGATTTTTAAGCAATGAAAGTTACACCTTGGAAGACTTTCCAACTCAAGCTTAACTATTCATAAGTAAACACGTTAAAGTCCACGTCTTGGTTCTTGATGATGCAGATAATGCTAAAAAGTTGCTAGTAGCGAAGTGGGTGGTGATCTTTAAGGATTTTGATGCAGTCTGAGTATGTGTGGTCATCAGTAGAAATTCTTTTTAAAGAGTTTCTGTGCAAAACTGCAATGATGGGTGCATTGACGGAGCTACATGGAGACAAAGATGTGTTGCGACCCTCTCATAATTTTGTCACTTAATGTACTTTTTAATGATTTTGATGCAGTAAATTTTATTTTTTACATTTTGGCCCTTCTATTTCATACGACTTTCCTTCTTAGCCCTCTCACAATAAAACACCAAGCTCCGCTATTGGATGGGTGGTATGTTCTTAAGGGGCACCCACCTTACACGATTAATGTAACACTAGACGAATACTCGTGCATAGCGTCGAAAATTTTTAGCCGTAAATAGTTGTAGTTTCTTATTATGCATGGTACCTTCTTATTTCCTTTTTTGTTTATGATTTCAATTAATTGGCGTGGAGTTTTTCAAAGTTTCTTTAGATAAGGATATGATTTTTCAACATTCAAGATTCAAGAAAATATGATTTTTCCTTTATAATATAGTATAGATAGTCCCCTTAAATTTATATTCCTGACCACAATCATCTTCTTTGACTCTGTATCTCCTCCAGATTCACTAATATTTGTTGTGAGATTTAATGAACAAATAATTAAGATACTGTTGTTTGTACCAAGAGTAAAACTTTTGAGTAAAATTTCCTTGAAGGATTTGCCAGTTTAGTCAATTGATTAATTAAAGTAGTTACTGTATTTCTTTTATTTTAACGACAAACACACCTACTTTACACATATGTCTACGACAAACTCTGAACCCTCGCCAATTGGGTGCTCGCTTAATTACAACTTAGATACCAATGCACCAGAGACATATTGATCTCTAAAACAATTTCGATTGAAATGCTATTTGAAATCTAAGTTTGTAACTCTTGATTTTTTTTGAACATGTTTGTAACTCTTGATTGCTATTGCATTTTTCATTCAAAACAAAAAGTGTTCATCCTCTTGAGTGCTCAGTAACAACTTTATATCAGCTATGCTTTTTTCTATTATTTTGAAATACTTTTGTATTGATGGTACAGTACAAAAGTATTTGTTTTTATTTATTTAAACCTGGTTAATCATTCTTTAGACCATCATTACGTACCATTATTTGTCATTTACATTAATTATTTACTAAAAAGGTTAACATAAACATCATTTCCCAACTTTATCTTTATTTGTCAATGATGAAAGAATATTTAAGCTTTTACTGTAAATAATTGACCACGCCTTTGTATTTTAGTAGAGTGGCAAATTGCAAAGGTAATAGCCAACTTAATCAAACGAAAATACTTAACAAAACTAAACATATTAATTTAGTATTTTCTCTTTTTAAACAAACCGTTCTTTCATATATTGTCGCTTCAACTATCAAACCACAACCCAAAACCACCGGTCATCTACCAATCTACTATTATAAATCAATTTAACAAACAACGGGCATTTGGTCTAATGGTATGGAGGTTTTACCCTCCTAGGCAAGGTCTCATGTTCGAGTCTTGTCAAGGGTGATAGGGGTTTCTTCCCGCGTGCGTAAAGGGAAGGGTGCCATTGCCTTCTGGGCTGGACCCAACCTGGTTGTGTGGGCTCGCTACGCCTTCTGGGCTAGGGGCCATGTAGCCACAAATTGCCGATCCAAAAAAAAAATCAATTTAACAACCACCTTCAGTATGTTTGGTGAATTGGGCTGGGGCTGGGGCTGAGGCTGGGGCTGGAGCTAGGGTTGGGGCTGGGGTTTATATTATAAACCGAAATTAAAATTTGTATTTTTTTAAACTTGTTTGGCAAATGGGCTGGGGCTAGGGCTTATTAGTGCAAAATTACTAAAAAAGACATAATTAAATAAATTTTTGGTATATGTTAGATATTTTTGTATGTATATAAGTAATTTATGATTCAAAAGCCCCGGGCTAAAGTTTTTAGCCCTTATTATGAGGCTTATTTTATAAGTCAGCTTATTTTAAAAGCCCTTTCATAAGTCCGCATAACAAACGAAACTTATTTTATAAGCCGACTTATTTAAAAAACCCAAGCTCCGATAAGCCCTTAAAAACCCCCAACCAAACACAGCCCTTCTACATGAAAGAAGACAACTTAAATACATCATACGAACCAAACAAAAGATGAAAGCATTCCATATTTAAAGAAAAATAAATAAAAAATGTCTCCGACAATAGGGAAGTCCGGCGGCATGAGGATTCCCTGCAGGGTCGTCTTGTTGATTTTGGTGGCCCCGTGCCACAATTACAAATGAGGCCCTCTAAAAATATGAACTTACGAAAGAAACTTCATTATAATGGCAAAAAAAATGTCAATTTTATGAATGAAGACGAAAAAAAGTTAGTAAATCTCTTTCCTTCTTAATATTTCTCACGTTAGAAAGGAAAAAAGCATATGATCATAAAAAATTATCTTATAAACATAACGTACTAAATTACTTTATATTGCAATTCTTGATTTAACAAAAGACCTTTATTTGATCTCTAATTTCCTCCCAACAAATAAAAGCATGCTAAGGGGGCGTTTCTTTTTTTTTTTCCTTTTTGTAGAAGGGTCGTGATTCAGTATAGTGCATTGCTTACTAAAAAAATAGATGAGAAAATTGTGTTTTCTTTTTTGCTTAATAAATATCTTAAAATGACTCGATTACCCTTTCATCCAAATAAAGATCTATTGCAACAACTCAAAATAGTCTTCACGACAACTACTTAAATCCACCAATTGCAATTTTGTCAATAACTTCATATCATAAACAATAAACAAGAAACCAATGAACAAATGAAAAATGATCAATTGCAATTTTTTCAACAACTTCATATCATAAACAGTTTCTTTGAAATCTATCAAATCATTCAATAAACAAATGCTATAAATTCATAAACAATAAACCCCCAATTTTAACAAGTAACAACTTTGAAGCGGTGTTGTTGAACTCCGGCGCCGACGATGTTATTGAACTCCGACGATGCGGTTAAACAATAAACCCCCAATTTTAGCCATGATGCGATGTGCTTGAACTCCGACGATGTGCTTGAACTCCGGCGTCGGTGATGTGGTACGTGAATAGAAAGAAGATGGAACTGAGATTTTTGTGTTTAAGGTTGAAGAAATAAGGTTGAAGAAACAATGAACAGGGTAGGGGTATAAAAGTAATGGTGTGTCCTAGTTGTGGAAGACTTTCTTTTTTACCCCCTTTCACAAATAGGATTCCTGATTACAATAAGTTAAAAAGAAACATACATTTTTCCTGTTTACATTTTGTTTTGTTTCGATCTTGGATATTAAGTCAAAAAGAAACAGCCCCTAACACTTACTTCATATAAATACTGAAAAATATCAGTAATATGTACATAGATTCTATCAAATGGAGGCCCTAGAAATAAATGGGCCCTGTGTGCACAGGTTGCACACCCCTATCACCGGCCATGATTCCCTGTGGTTGTTTCCGACAGCAGTATAGTCCGACGAAGGCTATGAGATATTATAATTGGTTTGAAAATATAATCGTATTATTTATATTGGTTTGAAAATATGAACAAAGATGTGAACACTACGCTAGACACGTGCATAATTATTAACTTATATTGAAGAGCAGAAATGCTCATGACATTTTTAGTATTAAAAAAATCAATGTTTTGAAACCCGGTTCGACCCGGCCGGGTCAACCGGTTGAACCGGGTCCGGTCGAAAAAACGGGTTAAATTAAACCGGGTTTTATATTTTCGAAACCCGGTTTGACCCGCCGGGTTTAAGGTGACCCGGGTCAACCCGGTTCTCGAGACCCGGTTTGACCCGGCCGGGTTTGGGTTTTTTCATGTTTTTTTAAAAATAAAATAATTTTTTTATATATATTTGCAACGTAATTTTATTTGTTACATGTTATATTTGGTAGTAAATCGTTTTTAGGCTAAATATAAGGTATATTCATAATTTATATATATAATTTTTTGTATTATTGAAAATATTATTATTTTTTTATTTTTTTTGAAAACCGGGTTGACCCGGCGGGCCAACCGGTTGAACCGGTAACCCGGTGACCCGGTGACTCGACCGGGTCGATTATTGACCCGGTTTTCAAAACATTGAAAAAAATACATACCTCACCATTTCTTATGTATTTTTAACAAGCAAGATATCCGCGCGTTGCGGCGGGGCATATTTTTTTTTACGAATCGATTTGAGTGGGAATATGTCCGGGCGTTGCAGCGAGGTTGACTTGTATGTAGTAAGCATTTTTTTAACAATCACGGAATTTGAATGAGTGTTTGTCGTTGTGGCGAGAGTATACGTTATTTATAGAGTGAACGACTTTTAGTATGTATATAAATATAAATATGGATGGGAAATCTGTTTCTAAATACAGTCGTAAATGGCAAAAAGTATAAGTTATTTATATAATTTAAACTTTCACATAATTGTAAGTCCTCTGTCGTTTATTTTGAAGTTATTAGGTAGTTTAGGGTGTATTTTAAAAGTTATATATACATATATATTCAACATTATACATATACTCATTAGAGATGTCGTTCACTGTTCACCCTATAGCACTCGAAGATCATTCCGCGGGTATTTTTTTTGTCTGAATGAATCAGTAGATATGTGTTATATATTTAAGAAATAAAGTTTATTATATAAAAAAGTTGTGAACAGTTAAAAGTTGAGGGTACGTTTTGTAAATTTTCATTTTTTTATTTATATTAAACTTCAACATTTTTTATAAAATCGTGCGTACATCAGAAGCGTTGCAATATTGGGCTCGTTTTGTTCGCAATTCGAAGATCTTTCCGATGGTATTTTTTATCTGAATGAATCGGTAGATATGTGCTATATATTTGATAAATAATGTTTATTATATAAAAAAGTCGTAAATAGTTAAAAGTTTAGGGTCCGTTTTGTAAATATATTTCTTTTTCTTCTTTTTGGGCCGGTGGAAGGTCATTCTTTTGTTTTTGGGCTTCAAATCAAACCGATGTCAAAACGACATCGGATTTGTCCTCTAATGTGTATATTAGTAATATATTAAAATAAGTTGCAAAACACAATCTCAAATTATTCACGAAGTTACTAAAACGACATTAAACTTTAACCTATTTACGATTTTTTATATAACAAACTTTATTTATCAAATATGCAACGTATATCTATCGATTCATTCATAAAAAAATATGTCATTGAAAAGATCGTCGAATTGCCAACAAAACGAGCATAATATTGCAATGCTTTTGACACACTTACGATTTTATAAAAAATGTTGAATTTTAATATATATTTTTATAAATTTATGAAAATAGTCCCTGAGGTTATCGGTACGTTGCAACGTTAGTCTCAACGACTGACAAATTGTACTTGAGGTTATCGATCGTTTGCAAAATTAGTCCCGCACGAATTACGAACCTCGTTTATATTTAATGAGAGCTTTTCTTATATTTTAGACGCGGACTGAACTTTCAGAAGAACATGCACATCAAAAAAACAGGATGCACGACATCATATGTTCGGTTTTTCTAGATACATATCAGTTAGTGCCTTAGTGGTTAGTGGGGAAAACATATCGCCATGCTAGTGGTCAAGAGTCACGTTACCCCCAAAAAATTGGAATGGTGTGCCATCTATATTGCGGTTTTGCACCACATGTGAGCAATATTATCCAATGTTCTTCTAATATCAAAAAATGCGTGTGTATGATGAAGATAATAATTGAGTCCAATAATTTTTCAGGCAATTCATTGTCTACTAAAAAAAACATAAGGAATATTGTTTGATATAATCTTTGACTGAACATAACAATACACAATTGCTCTAAAATGAAAATATATTTTTATTGAAATCATAAAAATCGGTTTGGCAATGAAATTGGGTATAAAAGTGAATAAAACCAGGAAGAAATCTAAAAATAGGGTGTTGAACAATGAAATTGATGATAGTGAAGAATATGTCAAGGTTCAGGAGGGTAATTCAGGGATTGAGGTTGACCTTTAGGAGAAAAGTTATGAGGTAGAGGAGGATTCTGGAAACAGGAGAGCTAATGTGGTTGAAACTGTTATTGATAAGGATGAGGATGAATTGGTGAGCCCCGATTCAGGATCTAAAAGCAATGTAAGTGAAAATATGGATAAGCTTGTGATCTCTTCTTATGCTAAAATTCTGAATCAAAAGTTAGATAACAAGCTTACACGAATTCCTACTGTCATTAGTGATAATGGTGTTGAGGTTGTCATTTTTGATGATGAGATAATTAAAGAGGGTGGCAAGAAATGGGATCTTACTGTTTGTGGATACTTTGTGGGCTACAAAATGTCTTATCAGGAACTTAGATGTAACATTTTCTGGATGTAGGGCAAATATAGACTTAAGAACATCATTACTCATGGTAATGAGATATACTTATTCAAGTTTAAGAATGAAAATGGTCTAAG